>JAMQGT020010795.1:0-26470 GCA_024447675.2 Pterophyllum scalare | reverse complement strand
ATGTTTTGGTGTACTTGGTTCAGTTACGTATTGCTGAAATGGTAGATAGAATAGGTTTTGAAAATGAAAACTATATTTATATTTAACATAATTACAACCAAGAAAATAATTTGAGTAAAATCTGGAAACTCAAAAATTTTGTTGCTATTCAAACAGGACTATGTACTAATATTTCTGTTTTTGTGGTACAACCTGTCATATGTGTTCAGTCCAGCATGGCAAGTTTCCCTCATTTGTATGAGGGTGTATTCATATATTCTACATGTTTTATTTTGCATTATTGTGAAATAATGCAAAACATTTGTGTGTGCTCAAAAATAGGACTTCACATGACTGCTTGATTATTTTTTTTTTATATGCCAACTAGCCAGTACTCAGTAGCCAGTAGATATTTTTTCATGTTCAAACATGGTCTCACATTTAAAGGTAAAAACATATTAGAATTAGGTTGACTTTTTTTTTAATTAAAAAAAAATGTATGGAATGTAATTTATATATTAAACTAAAATTATACAGCAGTCATTATACAGCACCAGTTAAAAGTTTGGACACATTTAGTGTGTCCAAACTTTGGACCATAACATTGTTATGGAAGTCAGAGATAGCTGAGTAGAAAGCCCACGATGATTTGAGATGGAATGACCCTATTAAAATAAGAAAGAAAAAAAAACAGTAATGTTGGCTTAGTGTTAGTATTGGTATTTTCCTGTTCGCAAAGTTAGCCTGCTAGCTGCTAGGCTGGTTAGTAATCAATTTGTTTTTGTTTGCATTAGCAGGTAAGCAAACGTTAGCTAATATTTTCCAGATGAAAGCCAGTTTAATCTATTGAAACTGAAATCTGTCCCTCAGGGAAACCTACATTCAACCTCAGCCTCGCAAACCTTATTAATAATAAATACTTACCAAATCACCTGCTAATGTGATTCATGATATATTAATTTATATATAACAAACAGTATTCATTTAATTCGGTTAATTATGTAATTTAAGATAAAACTAACCTGTATAACTAACATTTGTTTTCTCTAGTAATAGCCAACATAGAGACAGCTAGCCAGATAATAAAATAATCTGACATTTATGGATTCATCATTGGGTATGCTAAAATTTACATACGTATACAATTTTAAATATACAAATTCAATACTTGGGTAATCTTTCGTGCCAAACTGCTTTAATCATACGAATGACATTTTGGTTCTTTACTTTTCATTTGATTCAGTTTTCCTCCTGAGTATTTTTAAATCTGTCAACTTTGCCAGAGGAAAAATGGCAGCTCTCAAATGTGTAACTTGAGAATGACAAGTTGGAAAAAGTGATGGGAGAAAGCTCTGTCAGATGGGGATGCGTGAAGGAAACCAGAGTTAGACACAGATTATATTATATCAAGTCATACTGTTGCATATATACCAGCTGTATTTATCAAGAGCAAGGTCTGTGTTGCTTGCATTAATGATTCAGTTACTTCAAAGGAGCACCACCACTCCGCGAAGAGTCTCCTTCAAATCAACAGTAGCTATAAATATACTGGAAACAACATTGCCATTCTATAGTTATTCGCCTGTAGAACTTTCACATTTCTTTGGCATCTAACATCCAACTCTCATGATTTTCAAAATCATAACTATAAGACATTATTATTGGACCTCCTTCTATTGGACATCCTTTAGTGGTATGCAGGACTGGGCTTAATGTGTAAAGCTTGCACCTTACTAAGAGTCATTATTATAAAGCTCACTGGTCTGTGAGCACACTGTATTGGCATAACCAAACCAATTTCAATGACAAGCTGGAAATCACTAAGCATTTAACTGTCACCACTGTTCCTCACTCAGAGTGTGTGGAATGACATCATTGTGGCTTACCTCGGCAACTTTAGGGGGAACTCCATCTCCCAGCACTTCCCTGTAGAAACACTGCTGGGTCATGTAATAGGAGAGGCCGCTGGTTCTTTTGAAGGCATCTTTCAGCCTCTTCAGTTCCACATCGGTGACTACAAAAAAGAGAAGGGCCTACATTAGAAGAGATGGAGGAACAGTTCAAAAACTTAAGGGTTGATCTGCAGTTGTGTGTGATGTCATGGTACTTCTCTGCAAGGAAAAAAAATTATCTAAGAAAACTAAATACATTTTCTACTGGCTCTAACAGATGTATGGCGACTGAGGTCTGGATCACCCTAAAACACGTCTTTAACGTTCAAAAGTTTTTAAATGTCATTTTTGAACCTTTGAGAACTTGAAGCCAGATTTCCTTTAACTTTGCTACACTGGGACTAGGGCAAAATTGTTAGCATCACCCAGCAATACAGAAAAAAACCATCAATCCAGTTAGGGTAAATGGGAGAAAAGATTCGGGTAAAAAGGCCTTTTAGACTGACACAAATAGAAAATAGAGGTGTTATTGGGTTCATATATAGAATAACTCTGGAACTGTTAGTAAAAATGACAAAGTTGATTACACATGAAGGAGCAACCATGACTATGTATTGAACAATCTCACTGACTACGCACAGTGGTGACAGCAAACTGCTGACTAATGTAACTAATCTTGTTTACAGCATTCATGACAATACTGTGGCTAAATGATCAACAAGGCAATAATAGGTGGCACTCATACGAAGGATCAATATGCAGTAAAACAGATCAATAAACTGTTGACACCAGCAGCACATCATATTCCAAACAGGGATAAGCTGCAGTAAATTAGCAAATACAAATGTAGGTAAATTAAGAGAGAAAATGAGGATGCTTTGAAAGAGTCCATAGCAAAAGCTTAACACAGAGTGATATTGCTGAAGTTGGAACCACAGCAGCATGACAGAACCAGAGTGGTATTGACTAGTGTCAGATTATAATGGATGCCTAGTCCATCTATTACAGGATTGGATGCTGCTAGTCAGATGGCAGTATGTCAGCTGCTCCAAGTATAATTTTAATGATTTCCTGAATCAGTCATAAGTTAATCAATGTATTTTCTGTTGTCACTTTATATCTGTTATGGGGTGCCTAGCAAACAGCACCGGACAACAAAGTTTATGTCAAACTGACCTTCGTTCAGGAGAATACTGCACAAGCTACCTGCGCCTTATTGGCAAGCATATATATATATATATATATATATATATATATATATATCACACACACACACACACACACACACACATACATACATACACATATACATATATACACACATGCATATATATACACATATATACACACACCTACCTATCTTGCGTGTTCTACTGAAACACACATATCTACTGTCACTGTGTCCAGATTAAACACTTAAGGCCTTTCCAAAAACAGTAATACTCTATTGCACTGTGCTGTCGATTCAACTAAACTCAGTGAGTTGTTGAAAACACAGAAGATACTGTCACTTTACAAACTGAAAGTGATGACCAATGACCCTTGATAAGAAAGATTTATACTCTAATAAGTTATTGATTGCTGCCTTCTTGGCAGGATGACTCAACTAATTTCAAAGGATACATGAAATCCAAGATTTAATGCATCATGTCTGACAAAATTTTCACATTGTAGAGAATGGGATGCTGTTGGCTTTTATTTCACCTTTATTTGATAGGAAAGGGTTAGGGTCAGATTAGAGAAGAAAAGTGGGAAGAAGTGGGGGAAGACATGCAGCAGCCCTGTGCTGGACTCGAACCTGTGCCGCTGCATTGCGCCTTGCAGTACACGGTCACCTGCTCAACCAGGCGAGCTACATACCTTTCTCGGTTCTCACGTCAGCTTGCTGATATACCAACAGTCTAATCAGCTCCACTTTGATTTGCAGTTAAGTTTGTTAATGCGTAACACTTTCATTCAAAGCTTAATTTTAACCCAACAACAAGATCAAAGCCAGAAGCACATACTATAGTGCTGTTTCCATCTTATGCTGTGTTGCACCACTGACTGATAAAAGCTGCTAGGCCAACTGCACGGAAAGTTTTCTGTTTAAGCATCTCTGAACCACGCTTACTGGGGATTTATGCTTCAGCGGAAAATTTACAATGTAGCTATGCTGTAACCACAAACCCCTAATGATGTGCACCCCCACCCCCCAGAAATCCAATTACACTTACATTATTATTACAGCTATGATCGGCCTGTTCAGTACCATTCCTCCTGTGCATTTCCGACTACTTTTTTAACCGCAGTTTTTGAATTTATCAGTAAGAGTCTAACAATCATCATTTCAATCTAAAGGAATAATAATCATAGCATCAATATAAAGACTCACAAATGCCAGCAAATTCCTGAAGGGAGATTGCTAAAACTATTGGAATGGATGTAAGGGAATGAACAAAGAAGTGGAAAAACGTGAGGGACAAATACGTTAAACCCTCCTAAAAACCTGACAGAATGGGGACGCAGGAAAGAAAAAGTTCCAGCAGTTTATTTGCTATCAGCTGGCACCTCATATAAAACACAGGACACAACCATAAGTAACTAACACATTAATGCACAAGCATGAATACCCACCATACTTAAGTAGGTTATGCCCTAGACTCTATAAAGATTCCCTGGAGAAGTCTAACTCAGGCCTTAGGTTTGTAACATTTGACGAGCACCTATTTTGACACAACCTGTAGAGGGCAGTAGTGCTTATGCAGTTTCAGGTTTTACCTACAATCCTACACACATCCAGCAGTGTTAGGTGGCAACACTTTAGTGCAATCTAATTCTAACAAAGTAATAAATAGAAGCAAATATTAAAACCATTACAGCAGAAACCTCCTAGTATTATGGAGCAACATCTGCTTTAGAGCAATAAACCTCACAGCTGACTCAAAATTTAAGAGAAGAATCAATAAAAGAGAACAGCTTTTATTTGAATAAGCAAGTATATCTGTTTTCAACTAACAGTAGATAAGAAAGTTTTCATTGATAAGACTTGCCCATTATTTTGCATCTAACAAAAACTTTAAGTGCATGCATGAAGCCTAACAACAAGCAGACTTGGACAGCACACCCTCCACCTAAACCAATGCCCTGTCTTGCAATTTTAAACAAAATGATCCAAATTGCCATTAAAACTTAAAGGGCTCTTCCTCTGACCACGCGCCACCTCTCCACTAACTCTATTTAAACTCAGCCTAGTACTTTTTGTGTAATCTTGCTGACAGGCAGATAAACTGACCCAATCACATACCTCTGCCTTGTCTATAGTTAGCAATGAGGAGTAATTGTACAAAAATCTTTATCCAAGAAAATCTATTTAACAAAACAGAGTTTAATCCCCCATAAACGGGAAGTTATGCGACACTCTCTCTCTCTCCCTCACACACACACACACACACACACACACACACACACACACACACACACACACACACACACACACAGACACACACACACACACACACACACACCTACCTTCAAAACAGTTCACAGAAGTATACCTTGTTGACCCTGTAACCTTTTATCTCTCCACAGTTATGGTGAAATCGCTCACAGACAGTTTCACTTTGATTCTTGCCCTCAAACAAACAGCCTTGGCTGTATGAAACTTTTACGAAGCAGCATTAATGAGGAGTTAGTGGGTCTTCCGGTAATTTAAATAAGCAGAGCTGTCTAAATAAGGGATCAGCTGATGAGGAGGGTGTCGCTCCACCTTCATTCAACTTATATCCACAAACAGAAAAACTGAACCATACAAACCCTCCTGATTCAATCAGTCCCTGACACATTTATAGATAGAGGCTGAGGAAGATGGAAAAGATGTTAAAGGCCATACTGAATTGAATTATCCTGTCACTACTGCTATTCAGGCTTTTCTCCTGACTAGGAAGTTGAGGAGTTCTAAATGGGCCATGAGATGGTTCAAGGGTACAGAATGAAGTGCTGTATGAATGTATGGTTCAAATGTGACTCGTAGTCTGAAGTGCTTTGAGTGGTCAGTAAAACTAGAAAAGCACTAAAACATTACATTGCATCTTGTCTAAGCACTGCTCGACATGGGTATGCTGTAAGTGCATTACAGGACAACTCATTTTTGGAAACAGCCTTGTTCCTTGTTCAGAAATCACACATAAAAACTGTGTCAAGTGCCAATTTATGGATTTATGAAAGGTAAGCTGGAGTTCATGAAGTATTTATTGGTCACTCAATCTCACAGTGACAAGACTTAAGAAAACCATTGTGCCAAACAAGGAAACAGACACACACACACACAAAAATAAAAACCCTCTCAAAAATCCAACCAGCGATAGACTCGGCTAGGTTACAGCCGTATAAAAGTTGGCCTCACTACTAGGTATATTTTGCATTGGTTTATCTATTACCTACAAAGTCATGCACATTGGAGTACAGCTTGCAGTAATACCAAATACTAATTGGAAACATTCATTCACAACATAGAAATTGGCATTCTCTACCTGATGGAACATATCAAAAAGTAAAGGCAAGGAACATTTAGGCCCTTTTTCCACTGACGGGGTGCCGGTGAAGGTGCCAGTATTTGAACCGTTCAGCACTTTTACTCTACCGCGAACACACTTGGTGCTCGGCTGAAAAACCAGTTCAACTCGTGCACAGTAACCTCAATGGTCTCGAACCAAGAACATGTGACAAAAGCGGCAGAAGGGAGTGACTCTGCCATCTCAACATAAACCTTTCTACCACTATTTCACTGCATGGTGTGCATTACATGAGAAAAGCGATGCGATTTTCACAGCTGTGCATTAAGTTGGCCTCTAAGGCTGAACTTGCTGCTTTGTATCAGTTCATATCGCAGATAAAAGGATGCAAAGTGTGTACTTGTCATCTTGCTCATATCCCTGTCTGTGTTTACCTCTGTGCTGCACACAGATGCTGCAGTAGTTTTGTTTGGACCGTAAAATGTGTCCACACCACAAGAAAGGGGAGCGTGTTCTCCCACGTTTGTGCCCTTCGTCTTCCGTGTCCAGATGAGGACCCGCCCACACTCATACATAAAGGATCAGTTTGGAAAGCGCAGTGGAAACACAGGCCCGTTCTTAAGCGTTTTGCCAGTTCACTGAAACTGACAACCAGCACTGGCACGAGCACCAGTACCTTAGCGGTGGACACGTAGTATTAGTGCCTCGGAATATCATATACAGGGTTCTAGCCAGGCGTCGATCGCCCGGCACTGAGCCGGCCTGAGAATTTCACCGGTTTGCTATCGGAACTGTTCTATCACTGCAATTAGCAAGTGGGTGTGTACCCCACACACTCCACCCCGCCGCTGATACCAGACTATTTTTTTTCTCCTGCACTATGTATTATTTCACTGACATGTTGCTCAAGGAATGTTTATTAACAACAGCTGCAGGTAAACGTGCATCGTATTTTCAGAACATCGTAACACAGACTAGAGGGATCCACACTCCGCAGCGTCATCAAGTCACATGGTCCAATCAGATTCAAGTGCCTTCAATGACCCTTGGGACCAACCTTTATCACAGAATATTACATACATAATATTACCTAACTGTTCATCGTAACTTAATTAGCAAGCTGGCACAGCATTTAGAATTTGCAAGCTAGCGACCATCCCCCCAACACACACGTGCGCTGGACTGAAATTTAAAAAAAAAATTTTTAATATGAACTTCCTCCTGGGTGAGGGCTCTATAGAGTGGTCAGTCAGTGGTTGGCCAAGTATGAAAACCCTTTTACAATGGATTAAACAAAACCACAGTGCATCATGACATCCATCATCATGTTCTATTAAGATTTTAATACTCTCAGGCTCATTAGAAGTCACTTATAAAAACGGCTCTCTTTCCAAAGCTCAGCTCCAAAATAGTTCTGCTAAGACAGATGAGAATCTTTAGTGCTTATTAAACACAGCAACAGCAAAGGGAGTATTACAGAAAGGGAGCTGAATTATGGGGAATGACTGTTGTGTATCAAGATGGCTCCCTGGAAGAAAAAAGAAGTCATAAAAACAAATTCAAAAAGTCAAGCTGTGCAATATGAAGCATCAAGAAATGATCTTGCTACAGAAGATGGATAGCTTGCACTGCAGTAGAATTAAAAAAAAGATTTTTTTTAATTGGTTAATGAAGTGGCAGAATGAAAGCTATCAGAAGAAAAAATAATGCATGATCTCGTCTTCTGAGACAGCGCATAGGAATCAAGATGGAATAATGTATGTTTTTTAACAGAAGAAAAGAACTACATTAGAAAAAGACCTCCAGTCCTTTCCAAATTTTCACAACCCACTCTCCAGCTACAGTCAAAGAAGCTTCCGGGCATTCTAGCTCTCTTGGAACACAGAAATTGTTTCCTGCTGTACAGCAGTGAGAGCAACTGAAACATGGACACAGACAAACATCAGCTTTTAATCACATCTACAACAGCTCTGAACTGTGAATATTTATTTTGCCAGTGGCTCACGCCTCTGCTGGCTGAGAACTACATTTACAATGCAAGTATTTGCTTGTTGTAAACAAGAGTTGTGCAGATCACACAACATACCTTTACTTACTTCTTAGAAAGATGTCACTGGTAAAAAGATTAAGATATCCCACATGTAGACTTGTGAGGGCTGTAATGCTGTTTTAAAATCTAAAAAAAAAAATCATTCATTTTGTAAAAATAGTTTGATTATGTGCTCAAGCGAAGTAAGATTAATGGGTCAGCAAGCTATGTCGAGCTTAAAATCAGAGTTTTCAATTAGGGCTGCAACTATTGATTATTTTAGTAATCGAGTATTCCATTGTTATTCCGTTGATTAATCGAGTAATCGGATAAGAAATAGTTTTCTTCACGTTGACACTTTTTGATCAGGTGGTTGATGAAGGACCTCCAGCTGTTTCCCAGTAAAGGTTTTAAGGTGGTTACAGGAAAAAGCGCTGCTGCTTTGGACACTAGAAAAACCATTTCCTTTCGCTCTACCTGAGCTCATCAAGCCTCTTTACACTTGCCACATGTGTGCATGTAAAACTGCTGCTGCTGTTGTGTTAGCAGTGTTCTTGCTGAAAAACTGGGGGTTGCATGAGTTTAATGCTTTCTATTCATAGGCATCCTCCTAATTACGTTTCTATTACAGGTCTATTTTTAGTCGCCAATCAGGGATTAAAGTGTAAAAAATGTTTTGATGGAGCCCCTCAATATTTCCGGTACCAAACAATTGATAGTGCTAATGGCGGTGCCAGCTAGCAAACTGTGGTTATAGCAATCTTTTCTGATAGCTACGGGTGAAGTAAAGAAAGAAAAGAGAAAAAAAAAAAACAGCTGAAATTCTCAGCACAGCAAATACAACACACGCACACGCGCGCACACACACACACAGGGCAGAGAGCGGTGGTGGCGTGGGAAAATGTGTCAGCGATGATCCACTCTATGTTAAAGGGTTGTTGTTTTCCAAATGACAGAAATAAGTCGCAGCGCCGAAGAACTTTAATACTGCAAACGTTGGTGAAACGCTCCGCTTACATGGAGACACCCGAGCGCTGCAGAGTTTAAGCAAAGCGTCGAAGCAACAAATTTGTTTCGAGGATTTTTTATAACCAAATTATTCGAGTTACTTGAGGAAATGTTGCAGCCCTAGCTGAGAGCAGCTTATTTTTTAGAATTTTGGTTTAAAATTGTCTTGAAGCACAATGCACCCATTAACACTTTTAATACCTTCAACACCGAGGAGGTTATGTTTTTGGGAGCATTTGCATGTGTGTGCGTGTTATTCTGTAACATGATAGCTTAAAAAGTTTTAAATTAATTCTAATGAAACGTTTTAGGGGTGTAGAGTGGGATCGCGTTAACAATCCATTTAAATTTGCCTTACGCCCACCAAGGTCTTCAAGATCAACTTAGTGATTTATTGATCAAAAATTGACAAAACTCTTTTAAAACATCTTATAAATGCTCACAAGTGCAGTGTATATGGTCAACATACTGTATGTACTGTAGAAAGATTTATGTCAACTGCCCAGTTAGTTAGGAATATATTGTAGTATAGGATATAAGCTCAAGTTATTCATGCCCACATCCTATAAATCAATACCTATTATCCATTACCTACTCTTGCATGTTTTTGTAATCAAAGTAAACATTCATCAAGCTACCATTATCTGATTTTTAACTGCACTACAAACTTCTTAAAGTACATTAAAAACAACCAAGAAAACAAAATGAATATATAGAAAATACAATACTTTTCCCTTAAAAGTAAATCCTGCCCACAGCATGAGCTGCCTTGGTGGAGGTTTACGCTCTCAGAGCGCTTCTTGTTTACAGCAATGTTTTAACTGCAATGTTGACTCCCTGCTGGGCAAATACATTTTATACGTGCAAACTGTTAAGTCATTAACCTCATGAATGAAGCCCAGCTATAAAAGGTACAGCAGTTAAATTGTGCATGTGTCTATGGCAACAGTTGATCAAGTTCATTGACTTGTGGAAACAAATTGCTAAGAAGAAATTGTTTAACAAACCCACAAGAATGTTGACAAAAACAGCCGTTTTACTTCCACCACGTGGGAAATGCTAGATAAGCTTACTGCTTTTTTCTACAAAGCCAACTGGCTTGGAACCAGCTTCAGATCCCCATCAAAATAAAGCAGTTACAATTTTCAAAATACAGCAAGTACTTAAAATCAGTGGCTCAAATACATTTTGCTACTTGCACTGTTCATAGCAGTATATTGCTCAGCTTTGGTTTTGCTCAGTTATTTATTGCAGGTACATCAACTACGTATAATTCATTAAAACACCCACATGAGGTGGGGCTGCAAGGTCCACCTCACTACACTTGAAACAGTGCCCCAAGTACCCCAAGCGGAGTCTTTTGGCACCATTGTAACATGTCTTTCTGACTGCAGGAACCACTGGTAAGAGCTTTTTTCTTCTTTTGCTTTTTCTTACTTCTGTTAAAACTGCATGTGTAGCAAGAATTGACGATGTTTGACGATTTATGAAAACAGAGAAGAAGAAAAAAAGGTTTTCAAGGCCACCAAACTGAACTGTTAGTTTACAGCTGTATGACTTGGCATTTGCAATATGTTACTTTGCCTTCAAACTAACCAACCAAGGCAGCTTTAGGCCAGAAAGTCCCATTGTCAAGAGGCTGAATCAGGTGCTCATGCAGCTCACTCACCATCTGAAAAAGTTGAGCCACTGTGTAAAATGTAAATAAAAAGTAGAATGCAATGATTATGTTTTTATTTTGTGGGGTAGCTGTGGCTCAGGAGATAGAGCAGGTCGTGTACTAATCAGAAAGTTGGTGGTTCGATCCCTGGCTGCTCCAGTCTGCGTGCCAAAGTATCCTTGGGCAAGATACTGAACCCTGAGTTGCTCCTGATGCATACATCAGACTGTAATTGTGTGTGTGAATGTTAGATAGAAAGCACAGAGAAATTACTGTGTGTGTGTGTGAATGGGTGAATGAGACATGCTCTGTAAAGTGCTTCGAGTGCTCCTGTAGAGAAGAAAAGCACTATATAAGAGCCAGTCCATTTCACACAGCCTCCCAAATTTTATGGAATCAGTTTATATTGTGAAGAGAGAATACCACAGCTCATGGGACCAAGGCACAGTACCAAACATCCTGTCTGGTCAGCTTTAAGCTGACATGCAGATCATCACTGGTGAGCCTGCCAATCTGTCAAAATTACTTATAACTACTTTTAACTGCAGAAAATCACTATCCATAAGATATACTGATAATTATCACTATTAACAAGCATTATCTTTATAGATATAATAATATTGATGAAATCCTGTCAATACCCATCACCAACTGTTATACTCCAGTTTCTAGGTGACAAAGTAAGCACTTTTTAATAAACTGGCATAGGTTCATTACCCCTGTGGCGGCACAACAAGCAGTGTGTCCGAGGATAGCAGGGTACCCACCTTCCCACCGCGGGGTAGCTGAATAGACGTATTCAGGCCTTAACCCATGTATCAGTGGGAGGTGTCAGCCACCCAACTGAAGGTAGAACTGATTAATGCTCAAGTGCTGAATCACAGGCTAAAGGCAGGCAATCGTACATGGGGATCGACACAGAGCACAAAGCTGCAGGAAGAGAGACTACAGCACCCTTGTGTGACTTGAAAGGTAGCAGCTAACTGTATTCATGAAACAAGCAGCATCGATTGCACAGATCTTCTGTGTAGTCAATGCAGAGCCACAGTAGCCTGGCTCTCCTTCATCCTTTCCTCACCACTCTGATTCATAACCAAAAACATATAAATCTTTGGGGAAAAAAAACCCCACAGTTGCAGTGTAGCTTCTGGAGCAGACTCTGTGTTTGTCTTTCATTTATAACCTGTCATGTTTTTAATGTATTAGAGCTGAAAATTTAAATTCAATCTAATTTATATAGCACCAAATAGTACAGCGAAAACCCCAACAATCAGACGATCCCCTATGAGCAAGCACTTTGTGGCAATGAGAAGGAAAAAATGATGACAATAATCTGACTGACAAATCCACCTTGTTACATTCAGTTCAGTTTCTGAGCTAAAACACTTAACACTCCTCTCCATGGTGAGGACTGACTACTAAATAACTGACTAGCTCTGGACTGTAGACTTTACTTCAGACATAACAAGCTAATCTGATTGTGACATTTTCCCAAGAAACCCAATTAAAGGCAATCATAAGCTCTCAATTAGTTTTAACACGGCTCCTGCGCACAGATTAACCAAAAATTCTTGATCAGTTCAAAAGCAACAAAGCAGATCTAGTTATTTAAAACACATCTGACAGACACAGTTGCACTTCCATCTTTTTTTCCTGTGTCTCTCTCCCTCCCTTCCTCACACATAGAAGCATGAATGCGGTGCAACACCTCTTTTGCCCTGGCTGTCAATAATCTGCATTGCCAACCAATAAACTAATCTTGTGTAACCTGGGAGTGGAAGTTAACCTGCGCTGACCGTGTTGAGCTCAGCTGCCATAGCTGCATATAAACTGAGGTCATGGAACTTCAAACCACACTGCTTGCAGTTTATTCAGACACATGAGACCGCCGTCCATGATCACTCCCTAAAAATGTTATATTATTATTATTGTTCTAGATTTATGTTAATGACTTTTTATTATTTTAACATACAGTTATAAAAATAAGACTGCTGATTGTGCTCATAACAAGCCAGGTTATAAATCAAGTGCAGCTTCATTTCAGCTTTCAGCAAAAATAAATGTAAAACAATTTATTTTTATCCATATTATCTTCATAATCACTAGAAGCCAAAATCTGAACTGATATTAAAACTCGATCAACCACCCAGCACTACCATTAACCTATCAGGAAAGTATTTACTGAGGCTAGAGAAAAGGGAGCTCTGTCCTGGCCATAAGAAAAAAAAAATGTGCAGGTTTACGACAAGGACAGATCGGAGCGCTATGACCGTTTTGGCTGACTGTTGCCATTTGGGCCTGTGGAAAAGCTCCAGACCTGTAGTGAGACTGCAGCCCAGCCTCTCTACCATAATGTCCATGCATCCTATATCATGGGGAAGTTGGTGCGATGATGAGCAAGCACATTAAAAAGTCATACGAATCATGAAGCTGCGGCAGCAAGTGCAAACATAACAAATACTCTGGAAGTCCCAGGAGCGCTCCACAATCTCCACAGTGACAGATGTAAAGTTTCACTGGAAGGAGCAGAAGGCACCTGGCTGAGGAGCCAATTTACACGTCAGTACAGTCCTCGTGAATTTAAAGTCTGATGTAAAATATCAAGTTAAATGCTTTTGGTGGAAAACTGTAATTTCCTTAATGAAGATTTACACGTGTTGTAAGGAACAGATCTTCAACAGCTTACTGACATTAAATATTGGAATTCACATGTAGCAATGAATTTTGATTCTTCTTTAGCCTTTGGTTGTGCTGGTGATCCAGCATACATTTAATCCCTTCAAATGAGCTTTTTTTTTTTTTAAATGCACCGAGCCACTGAACCAGAGACAAACTTCTTTCAACTGGAATAATATCTGGATGAAGGCAGACTCCTTCCCTCTTGTAACATCTGCTTATCATTTTTGTGTTTTCACAAGATTGTGAGCGCTCTGTTGTTAGTACTGCTTCTTTAGGCTTCCAGCAACTCTTACAAGGCTTCTTCAATAACCATCCACCACACGCTACTGTCTTTTCCACCTGAAGGAGCAAACTGAAGTAGCAAGCGACCCTGTCAAAATGAGTCGAAAATCGTTGCTCAATGAATAAAATGCTAAATAAACACAGGACTCCCATCAAGCTGTAACTGATATGAGCCACATCAAAAGCATGATGTGGAAGAAATGCAGAAAAAAAAAAATCAAAATCAAAATGACAGAACAGCACTGCATTTAGAGAGGACAATAACATGTATACACTTTTACTTTGTATAAACAGTAATTTTTATGAGTTCTTCAATAATTCCCTGATTTTGGGAATGAAATCAAGGACTGATGAAATAATTAGCACTGCCACCTCACAGCGAGGAGGTTGCCCGTCCTCCCTCTGCATGAGAGGATTTCCTTCGGGTACATGTGACGAGCTTCTACAAGTACTATGATATCTTTCATGCCTTTTGTTACACAAAAACATCAAACATTCCTTGCTTCATGCCTCTCTGATGTTAGTATTTGTTGCTCTTGATTTAGATTGCTGTAAAAATGTCTGGTTTTGGATCATAAAGCAGTAATCTGAATAGCTCACAGGTATGGCCTCCAAAAACATCAAATAAACTGAAAGAAGAGAAGTTGTTAAATGGGGGGAAAATTGCTCTGCCGTACTCCTCACCTAACCTGATGATAAATGGAACCACTGGATAATAGTAAACTGTTGTAATCAGATGGACAAATGGGGAGAAAAAAAACAAAGAAAGCCCTCAGTGTGGAGAACACTTTGTGTATTGTAATGCTGTGATGCAATGGGAGTATTCTGAGACACTGGGCAACACTAAAAGCAATGGCTACTATTCGATTCACACCAAACAATGGGTATGATTTCTATGAGTTCCCCAAACACACTTTTCAGCCACTCACACATGCAGTCTTTAGACACAGCCTGAGACCGTAACACCCAGATACACGTCACTGCATCCTTAGCTACTCTCTTCCTCTCTCACACTGTACACACAAACACTTTCACAGCAGGTTTCCAATGTAGGACCACCTCACTAAATTATCCTGGCAGTAGAGCAGCAGCCAGCTGAAGCTCCTGCTGTGACTTGATGTTTGCCGTCCTATAAAATAAGCCGGGCCTGGTCGGCTGCTGCGGCTGCCATCGAGACTGGAACCCTCCTGCCAGGGAACGCCAAGGCTTCTGAAGCACCATGCAAATCCTGATCTCACATGTGCCTCAGTGACCTTTTTAGTCACAGCAAAACATCAACAGAAACTCCTAAAGGCAGGAGTATACAGGCAGCGCTGTTCCTGAAAAGCTTGTTTCACCTGCGGGCATGACATCACGCATTCAGCACAAGGCTGCTCTGTAGCGGGATTGGAAAGAGGAAAAACAACATAAAATAGGAATATCATTCTTATTTTTAGGCTTTATTTTTTGCTGCAGGTAGAAAAGTCCACCAAGAGGAAACGAAATGTTGAACATCATATCAGTATCAGGTAATGAGGCCACTATTACAGATCCTGTTGAATTTAGAGCATTTTATTCAAAAATGTATAAAACAGCAATTAAACAAAACACCAACAGAAGTTGATGGATTCACGGATGGTTCGCTAATTTATTTCAGAAGAAAAAAAGGATACTTAAGGGTGAGAAATTAGCAAAAGAAGTAATCAATACGAAGTGCAACTGGTGGTATGAAATCTTGAAAAGGGCTGGGATCAGATAGTTATCCAACTCATTTCTACAAAACGGTTATATTAAACCACCGACAGCCATTTTTCTAGAGGCATTTCATAACTGGAGCGTTCCACATTATGTAGATGGTGTTCCAATTTTATTATTTCTAAAAACATGAAACTATATGACCAATATGAGGCCACTGAGTTTGCTGAACTCAGGTCTTAAATAATACATTTAAAAAAATTCTTCATTTCACAATGTTCTCCACAACTTTTGGAAAAAAGGACTAAAATGATGGAAGCCACACAACTATGTGCAACATCTGCAAGCAAGCAGATATGCATTCTACTTAGAACATAATGATGATGATGATATAGCAAAATCATATTGGTGAAGGATGACAGGACAGTATTTATTTGTTTGTCTTTGGACAACCACTCTTTTTATTAACAGAGGCGGTGGGATTTTGCTCCTTAAGCCCCATTCAAAGGGGACTTGCCTTGGGACCATTTCTAATGATTCTGGATGTGGTCTGTGTCTCAATCCTGCATGAGTCTGTCATTTCCATAATTTGTTAAATATTCCACTGCAAAGAATTACCTTACATATTTCTCCAAACACAGAAGTGCTATACCCAAATGTTCCCCCTCTCAGATATTATTTCTGTTTGGGATTTTTTTTTTTTTTAATTTACAAATTTAAACCATCTCATTTTGTGTGCCTGACATCCATCGTACTCACAGCATTGATCGTGCTTCAGTCTGTCGTACTGTTGCCAACTCAGCAATTCTGTGAATAGATATTCTTTTACTTTTATATCCCCTTTGTTAGTTTAAAAAGCAAATAGTGAAAACTTTGTGTACAAACCCATTTTTTTCACTGAGTCTTTAACTTGTAATTAATCAATTTTATTTAATGGTGAGAGCTAAACTTGAAAAAATTAGATTCAAAAAGTGATTAAAGGGGCATTAAATGTGATTAATGAACTTTATACTGGATTTGGGAATCATGTAATGCTATCAAACCCCAAAATCTACACCTTTAATATTTACTTATATTCTGCTAAAAATACATTAATTCACAAGATCTTTTGTAGTCAATATGATCTACACTGCATTTATGATCCAACAAGAAAAAGTAAAGGAGACCTTTGCCCTTGTTATGCGTCCTTCCAAACATTTGAAGGCTTAAGATTCCTGTATGTGGTGTAGATTTACAGCGGCCAGTTGCATGAAAGACTAGGACCAAATCAAAGAGCCTGCTTTTCAAAGTGGTGATAAAGCCCTGATCAAGTCTCAAGAAAAAAAGAATATGTGATACATATCTACATGTACTACAATGTAAAACAGTACCACATGGTTGTGGTACCATGTTCTGTCACACTGGATTAAGACTTCATGTAATTTCCAATATATTTAATAAACCGCATCCTGGAACAACCGGACATTTACAACTAAGCTAAAAATATGTATAGATTGTTGCAGTTTGCATTGCAACAGCCTATACAACAGTCTGCTCATGTTTCCAAAGCAAACACCATACTGGAAATTTTTGTGGCTGCAGTACACAAATCTACATGCACATGCAAAGCAGCAGTCCATTAACCACGCTGATAAGACCTGCTGACGTAGTGTGACTGTGAGGCTGTGTGTCACAATGATCACTATTGTTGCTGCATCACTAAACTCATGGTGGTCAGACACAAAGGTACAAACGGCCCATGAAGGTGTGCTAGGAAAGATTACTAAGAACAGCTCCCACAACAAGAGGTAAACATGTCAGTCTATGGTTACAGCGTCACAAGTGTCAAGACAACTGGTCTCAAAGAATTTTTAAAGTCAATTATTTTGGATTTCGGGGGTGCGGGGGGGTCTCAGTTTCCACTATTTTATTATACAGCTTCAATGAGGTCTAGTTCAAACATGAACAATTTTTGTGCCACCTGACAGCTCTTAGGCAGCTGCTCAATTATGGCAAAATCATGAACGATTCTTTTTGACAATAATGCAGATTGCATTTATTTATGATGATCAGGTTCTGTGTCCACAGCCCGAGGCTTTCATGCCTGAAGTGCTCATAGACTATTTAAAGGCCTCTCAAGCGCTTACTGTTGCTCAGTTAAAACAGTCTTCCTCAAGGCCAGTTCATAAATAATGGGGCTGTCCGTGACAGCCTGGATCAGCTTCTCCTCCCCCTCTGTCATGGTTGACAGTGTCAATATCATAAGACCTTCTCCTTCTAGAATTTGATTGGTGAAATAAGGAACACCAACAAGCACAGAGGGGTTAAACGAGGTAAAACAAGAACATCGCTGTGAAAATGAATGTGGCCCAATAATTATGTCCTCTTGATTATCCTGTTTTTTTCATGAGCCAAAATGCCAACTGCAATTCTATAAAGTGTCCCGGCCTAAACACCATACTCACTCACATGGACTGTTACTGAATGTAACCAGAGTGTTCCACTTCCTATTATTCCCACTGCAAAGAAACTGGCTGCAGTTCAGCCATGAGTGCAGCAGAGGCTGAATATGAGTGAATGGAGCTAAATGGTTTTCTAGATGAAAGAAAATAAATTATGTCAGTTTTCCTAAATACAGTTTTGATAACATAAACCAAATGAATTAAAAAAAATTCAGAGAAGTCATTGCTGCCTATTAAACCCTGGCATTCTGCTAATACATGCTGTGCTGTGCACTTTATCAGAGAATTTACAATACAAAGCAATCCTTGATAAAGTGTAGTTAAATTACAACAGAAACTTCCATACTTGTAGAAGCAGCAGCTGCCTGTGGTGGTTTAAGATCATGCTATCAGGAGGCTGCTGCTTGCTTTAATGCATGAAATCAAAAATAGAAGATTCATTAAAGTGGATAGTGGTGCCGTGACGTTCCTGATACTCATGGAGCGGTATTTTAATTCAATGAATTGATTCTATCAAAATTATATCTAAAATATGACAATTTCCAGAAGAAAAAAAAGAAAAAAATTTTTTTTTTACGAAATTTACATTTTCAGGATGCAGCTCCAGAGGGCCCTGTTCATTCTAGACTGTGTCACGAGGACACCTGAAAATACAAGCTCAAACAAGTGGGAGTTTTTTAGTATTTAAAAGATAATTTGCTCATTATCTCTGGGCAAGCTGACCAATCAGAGCAGCCTGGGATTCGTGGGCTGAGGAGCTTAAAAAAAGACAGGAGCTAAAATAAATACATTTTTAAAAAGTGTTTCAGACAGAGGGTGAAAAGAGATGCTGCACCAATGAACAGTATGAGGAAAATATTGTGCATTTAAAGCATGTACTCTGTTGCAATAGAACCCCAGAATTGAAATCTGAACCTGTAAATGTATATGAGCTCCCTGACCAAAATTTCTATGATCACATTTACATGATGATCAAAGTGAGACAACACCTCCAGGCCCTGAACAGATAGTTCTGTGAACATTATCAGCTATTATCTGCTGCAGGATCTATGGTCAACTGCTAAATGTAAGTATCTTTTCCCCACTGTAAAGTGCCATTTAAAGAGAGATTACTTTACAAATTCTTAGTTCAATCATTCTTGATAGTTTTACAAGATCCCAAATGTAGTTAAATGTTCATTCCAGTCATGTTTACTTTTGTCAATTCTGTTCCTTAAGGAGTACAGTCATCACAATAGGAAATTCAACCTCTCTCATTCAATCGGGAATAAATCAAGAACCTTCTCTCAAATAAATAAGAAAATGTTGCAATTGTACTGAGTCGACACTTTTCTGGAAAAAGAGGACTTTCACCTCTAAAATCTTAAGCCTTTCAGGTGTTCTAACTTCTCCAGCTGGCAACTTTACACTTGTTAATGTTAGCTTGCCCACATTTCTACAGTTTAAGTGTTTTCTGTTTCAGAAAAGTGACAGGAGAAAGAGCGCACAGGATTTTGTTTTTTGTTTTTAAATCAGACCTGCAACCTGTTTTGAGTTTATGTTTTAGGCACAATTTTCTCTCTGGAAACAACAAAGTGAACAAGCAACCACACACACAAATCAGACTTGAATGACCGGAGCTCGAATGATGGTGAGGAGTGATCGTAGAGGAACACAACAAAGGTGAACCTTTCCAACAGTGAGCCCATTACTCTGCCGGTGTCCTGGCAGAATGGCCTTTCATGAAAACTGAACCCATAATTGCTGCAGTCAAGCCTGCAGTAGGAATTAGGAACGCTGCCATGTGACTGATCTGATAAGGCTGGATGGATAGATAATTCCACCGCCAGGTTGTGCATGGTCACATATGATCATCAGAGTAAAACTGGCAATCAGTCTGAGGAATATTTAAACCATTAGATATTACAGATAGAAGCCACACTCAGTCAGCATTTCTTCAAATGCACTGTTGTGAGTGAAACAGGTTTAACCAAGATGTACATCAGTGCAATGTAAAGGTCAGTCCAACTTCCCTGTAGGGAACCGGTAAAGATATGACACAGTCACAGATGAATGTGCAACAGCCGCTCATTCCCTGGAATCCGAACTGGCAAAGTTCAGCTGTTGCCAACCCAGGGAGTAAAGTGCAACAAGAAAGCCATCAGGGATAAGACCTCTTGTGCATTTCCAGATAAATGCTCAACCGCATATTACATAAGTGCAGCTATGCTAACATTGTATCAGTTACAGCTTTGTGTTTTACTTGTCCTATGCAGACTTGGTCCTCCATATCATGTAACCTGGCAACAAAATGTTCTAGTAAACCCCATATGAGGTGAAATACATCATGACGCTGCATTACAGGCCTGTCAGACCTGTTTGTTTACCAGAGCCCAGCCAATGGTTTCCTCGGTGTTAGGAAGCCCACCTGATCAGTTTTAAATGACCGACTGCAGCGATTTGAAGCACATCTGGTTGTTGTTCCGCTGAATGCGCTAACTACACAGCTAGCTTGCGTACGTAACGTTCAGCAGAGCCTGGCAGCCCAGCAGCAACAACAGTAATGTTCAACACTGGCCCGCAGCACATGGCTCGGCTTGAAAGCCGAAAGACAAGGGCTGTAACAAATAGTCTGGAGGCAATCCCCACTGGCAACTTAGCTGTAAGCCAGCTAACTGTCTAGGTACTAGACAAGCAAGCTAGTGGTAACAACACAGACATTAACGGTAGCTAGCTTGATACAATGGCAAACTGTGAAATCAGACAAAAAATATAAATATATAAATGAAAAACGCATTTTTAAAAAGGGAGCATTCCCGATTGCTTGCACAACTGTTTGGCCAAATTCTGTCCGCGCAGCCCATCCCTCCTCGCTAGCCAACACTAGCCCCCAAAGCACTTAGCTATGGAGAGGACGTCAAACCAAGCACAGTTCAACAACCTGTCAATTTAAATTGACCTTGCACTCAAGTGAAGACACGCAATTCGTAAATCAGACTTCAGCACCATCTCAACACTTTAAAGAACAATAATTAAATTCGGGAAGGTCATAATTCGTATAGTGACCGCTTAACTACATTCTTCCCCCCAAGATTTCGTTATCGACAAACGCGTTCTGCTGCAACCCAGCGTACTGTTGCATGAGGGCAAACGACTGCGGAAAATGCATGCTTAGCTAGTGATTAACTCAACATGAGAAAAAAATCAGGAAGCTTTTCGAAATATTTCTATGCCGAATTGAATAATGGGCCTAACAATTCCTAAGAGGCTGTGCGTTCACTTTATAACCAGCGTCTACTTTCCATAACAAGTGAGTCCATTTAAACTGTTAGACTGTAGTGGGTGTCAGGACGTTCTCTTTACCATATGGCTAACCTAAAAGCAGACAGCTAGGCTAGCGCAACTACGGTGGATTTATACTTCCTCCGATTTTTGGCTTACCTCTCTTAACGGCCTCGTCATACGACAGGAATCCTATCCTCGACTCCTTGGCCCCCATGCTCCCCTCATTTCATTGCAGTGTGAGGAAATAAATGTTACGAGCTGAGTTGGACAGGGGTGTTAGTCTCCTTATCCGTTTATTGTGAAATGGGCTCCTGGCGGTATGTGTATGTGGTGAACGGGTGAATGTTTTTCAGCGACGCCTCCATGCTGTCACATGATCTGACTCTACAGGTCAGTTGATCTGCGCGTTCTTAATGCAACTAAACACAACCCGAGTCACACACAGAAATGCTTTTTTTTTTCGACTTCAGTCACGCCAGACAGTGTTTTCGGTTTCATCTGGCAAACTGCAAAAAAAAAAAAAAAAAGCACTTTCACTCAGTATGTTAAGTCTTCCCGAGCTGTCAGAGTGTGAGAGGAGTGCAGCTACAGTTTAAAGCAATGCTAATAGCCCCACCCTGTGGCTACTCTGCTAAATAACGTCGACTGACTTTCGCCACAGCGTCCTCCGAAGGTGCTTTGAGTCAAAGCCGGTCGCTCGCTGAAAAAGTATTTCGTTTGACGCTTTAAAAGGTTTTCAGTATATACCATCTGCCGCGTATTTAGTAGCTTTCTATGAAAATAGGAACGAGTCTATTTCTTTCAGTGGTTCTTTAGCTCCTAATTTATGCTGCGGCATTACGCCAAACTCCATTATAAACCTGACCAATTTAAAGGTGGTCATGATTGTTAGTCTTATTCAGTCGTGTACGTGACTGCAGGGTGCAACTTTAATATATTTAATTCCACCAACACGGAACACTGTTAGAAATATGCTGTTTAGGAACAGACCTACACCTTTAGCTGCACAGGGATCTCTCCTCTGTATAACTGACTGTCCAGAAGGGAAAATCTGCTTTTTATCACAACCCCGAAAGAACAATAATAAAGAAATACGTGCTTTATTCCAAAAAGATATTGTCATTGTCCCTTATATTATTGCATATTGGAGTTGCCTCACCAATAACATTGACTGGAAAAAAGTTTGGATGCTCCCTCATAAATTTTTAATTACAAACAAAGTTAAGGAGGTATCATATAACATTTTACATAAATGTTACCCTGCCAACCATTATATGCAAAAGTTCAAGAAAGACATCAATACAAATTGTTCTTTTTGTAACTCCCATCCAGAAACAGTGGTTCATTTATTTTGGCGTTGTTTGCAGACAAAACAGTTTTGGGGAGACCTCAGCGGACTTTTCATCGATCATCTCCTCAAAGATTTTGTTTTATACTGGGAAAATGTTGTCTTTGGTTTTCATAACTGTGCTAAGAAAGAAGGTAAATATTATTTCTTTAAAAAACCTGATTTTGTTTCTGGCAAAATTATTTATTCATAAAAGTAAATTCAGTAATAAAACCCCTTGTTTTGTAGTATTCAGAAAGGATATGGAGCATTATTTTAAATTGCTTGTTGATTCAACAAATCAAAAGGCTATCAAAACTTTAAATTTATGTTCCACTTATAACTTTTTCCTTTAATGTAGGTAACCGCTGGCTCACTTGGCTCATTTGTTTGTTTTGTGTTCTTCTATACTGTTCACTGTATACTTGTATTTGTGAAACTCAATAAATTCCTTTAAAAAAAAGGTTTGGCGTTGCTGCGTCAGTTAGCTAGCTGGTGTCGCACGCTGATGACGACAACCGTGTCACGGTGGTATTTGAGCCACAACCTCTGCTTCAACAACCCGTGGAGTCTATACGGGACACGAATCGAAAATGTTAGAGGATATGTTACCTTTGTTTAGTTTGGGTAGAGAGCTCGGCTTACACAGACAGGCTTTGCCGTATCATGCAGCACTAACCGGAGATGGGACTCCCAAGTTTTGCTGTATTGGCCGAATATTGCTGTTGAGAAACACTTGGTTGCAATATTGTGTTGTGCCTTTGTAACGAGACAGTTCACTGGTGCTGTGAACATAAAGCTGCCTGTTAGTCTGCTAGAGCATTTTTGTATGTTGGGACTGAAGCTGAAAGATGTCCCTTTACAATTAAAAATAATGTATAGAACTTGTGAGCTTGCCTTAAGTGTATCAAGTACTGTGTGAGTCTCTGTTTCTCATGTCTGCCCTTTTCAGGATACATCCGGATTGGCCTGGTGTTTGCTGCTTGGGCTGCTTATGAGACACCAGCAGTGTTTATCCCTGTTTACTCACTCTGCATATCACTTGATGGTAAAGTTTGCTGGAACTGTGAGGGCAGTGCAGAAGTCTTGAGCCACCCTTATTTCTTCATATTCATGCTCAAAAAGGAAACCGCTGCCAATCAGACACTTTCCAGATGATATTGCAAGGTGGATAAAAATCCGACAGTACTTTTCTTCATCAAACCAAAAATTTCAAATTTGGATTCATCACTCCATAAGACCTGTTGACACTTCTTTTTTTTCTCAGTCCTGTTCTTGTGTAATTTTGCATACCTCAGCATTTTCTCCCTGTTTCCTTTTAAGAATGGCTTCCTGACAGCCACCCTTCCACTGAGATCATTTCTGATGAGACTTAAGTGAACAGTAGATGGATCACCTGAAGGGTGAGCTATGTCTCTCAGGTCTCGTGTCAGGTCTCTGTTGGATTTTTTTCCCCCTATGTCTTGAAGACATGAATTTTATATCCTGCTCATCTGCTGTAGATAGTTTTTTAGGCCTGCCACTTCTTCTTTTGCCCTCCACTCAACCAGTTTCCTCCAACTTTTTAAGGACACGCTGCACACCATGCTGAGAAATGTCAAATTTTCAGCTAACAGCTCTTTGAGAATCACCTTCCTAGTGCAAAAAAATCTTTTTTTTTTTAAATGCCAGTCAAACTGTTATCTTTAGCATTTTTTTTGTAGCTGTTACCAAATAAATGGGAACAAATGATGCGTCTTTGTAACAGGCTGCTAATAATAAAATGTAAATTTAAAAAGTGGTTTAAAATTGGTTCTTTGCTAAGTTGACTTGTGTGTCCACACAAACTGGTTCATCCCTTAAGTTAGGGGCTTTTTTATGCTTGAATGAGTGCAAGGACTGGACTGAAAATGAGTGAAAAAGCAGTCAGTGTACAAAGAAAAACTTTGAAAGATCTTCAGAAAACCTGTAGAATTACTGCTCAAGACCACTTTAAAAAATTAAAAGAAAGCCTGACTCCTTGGAAGCCAAATACAAAGAAACGATTGGTAGCTCAAGACTTTTGCACAGTACTGTACATGAAACCTGTACTTCAATGAATGTGCTAAGTTATATTCACCCATTGGTTAGGACACCTTAACCTGTTCCGGGGAGACATCTGTATTCACAACAGGAAATCTAGTGGAGGGAGATGAGATGAAATTAGTGCCGCATTCAGCACGGTTGATCATTTTAATACAGAGACTAGAATACACTGCTGGAATTAAAGGTCACTTTAAAGGACTCTTCTCCACACACAGATGTTAGTCACAGGGTTCTGTGCTGAGACCAACTGTCATGTGATGCACTGAGCACTTCCCCACTCACCTATATACCAGTGGATCTTTACCTTATAGTGTAGCGCACTTTGAGTTGACTGTTGCTGTGATCTGGCACTATATAAATAAACCTGAATTGAATTAAATGGACCGTGATGTATACACATTAGTGCCTCTTCAGGTGACTAATGATGAGACTGTGCCAAGAGCAGTCTGTCAGCAGTCACAGGGTAATTGGACACTAAGAGAATGCTAGGCCTGAATGCTTGAGGTGAAAAACAAAGACATACTAGGGCTTTTTCTTTTTATAAGCAACAATGTGTTTTTGATCAGCACTGATGGCAGCTACACGGGTACAGTGAGGCATCCCTAAATGTTTGTATTAACACCAGTGCTTTCTCTGTGACAAGTGAGAACAGTCTGTACAGGCTATTTGAAGATGGACTTCACACAGATCTTAATGCTGATAATAACTGTATAATCCTGTCTAAGTCCCACTGTTCTCTGTGCAGGCGTGGACGGCTGGCTGGAAAGGAGGCTGGGTCAGACCTCCAGGTTCGGAGCGTGGCTGGATGTAGCTGTGGACAACCTGGGCAGAGGCACGCTGTGGAGTCTGCTGTTTGAGGTCTGAAGCACATTATACAGACATGCACAAGGGCATGAAAATGAGGCTCTATTTAAATACCAGTACTACATTTCTAAAATACTTCTGGTCAGGCAAAAGTGCAATTCCCAGTTCCAAAAAAAAGGACACTGCAAAATATGTCTAAAATCTTAATGAAAACACAATGCAATGATTTGTAGAGCTCATAAACCCATATTTTATTCACAAGAACATATCAACATATCAAATATTTATACTGAGAAAATTTACAATTTTAAGAAGGAAAAATGAGGTCATTTTGAATTTGAATGCAGGAACACATCTCAAAAGAGTGTACCACTGTGTGGCATCCTCTCATCTCTAAACAGTCTGCAAATGTCTGGAAACTGAGAAGAGCAGTTGCTGGGAGAGGAATGCTTTCCCATTCTTGTCTGATATATACGGTTGCTGGGAGGTGCAAACCAAAATTACATAATCTGAAATACTTTTATAAGTTCCAAAACAAATTTACATCACTTCCAACACTTTTACAAGTCCCGAAACAAATTCACAATTGGCTTCCAAACATGTTTCTAAATGATTCTCCTTCAATCTCATATGATTTCCAAGCAGAACCCCGTGTTTCACCACGTCTGCGAGCACAGGAGCTTTTATGTGCGTTTCGAGCGTTTCTCGCTGAGAAACGCTCATTTTGGCCATTTCAAGGATAACTTCACAAACTTCAATCAAACTGCTTCCAAACATGTTTCTAAATGATTCTCCTTCAATCTCATATGATTTCCAAGCAGAACCCCGTGTTTCACCACGATCCTGCAAGCACAGGAGCTTTTATGTGCGTTTT
>JAMQGT020010794.1:0-15723 GCA_024447675.2 Pterophyllum scalare | reverse complement strand
GCTATTGCCTATTTTACTTCGTTCAGTTACGTATTGCTGGCAACTTTTTAGGGTATACCTCACTGTATACTTTGCCCATGACAGCCACCCCACAACACTGAATTGGAAAAGTCCTTGAGAAAATGGATGTATGGATTCTTTGAGTGCCAAGTCTCTGCCTTCTAATGTTACAGCTCCATGAAAGAAGTGCCTTTGTGATGTGGCATTTGATCTCTGAAAACAGTGACCCTTCAACTTCACTTTAAATTTCACATTGTCAACCCTAGGGTTGACAATCTGAGCCTAGAGAAGGCCCAGCACAGCGTAAAAGTTGAGTCAGTTTGAAACAGAAATTATGTTTTCTTTCTTGTCCAAGGTTTAAGGTGAAATTGCAAAGGCACAGCAGGAGTAGTCAGAAAAGGAATTCTAGGGTGCAATCTAAAAACAACAAAATCATTGGAAGTGGTCCAGAAGTCGACAAGGTCACAGCTTAAAGGGAAGTGGTCCAAACTGACTATTTGATACATATACCTTTGCTGTACAGTGGAGAGGAAAGTTCACAGAAATGTTTGAGAGCACAGAATTACATTATTCATAATATGTCACAATAACTGCAGTTGGATATACTCCAGTACAAAAATGGAAGTTTCTACACTTGTGTTTACTGTTTCCTTTGCTGGGTGCATCAAAAATCACTTATTATGTGATATACACTGCACGAAAAGAGGGATTTTTGACCCCCTATACTGATGTGGGTGCCGCTAGTACACTACAGCTTTCGACAGCTTACGGGGCAGCGCATTTGCGTTCGCCTGAGTTGAATACGGTTGTTTACGTACCACTAGAAGCAGCGGGGGGGTTAAAGGTGCGGGGGAGCCACCGGCGGGAGGTGTTAACAACTCCACTTTACATATGAATAGCAGCGATGCAAGCCGAAGCAGCGGCAACAGACCAACGTGGCTCCTCAGTCATTGGATGAAAAAAAATAAATAACATCACAGTTCATCACTCACATGTGATTGGTTGGTAGATCTGTCCCCCATTGGCCTTTTTAAAAACAGGCCCTCCCTAATAAATAATAACCCAGTAATAAAAAATATTTTTAAATTATTACTATTTCTGTGATATACCTTGCATGTTATGTTGTATTCATGCCATGCCATATGTATATATATATATATATATATATATATATATATATATATATATATATATATATATATATATATATATATATATATATATATGTGTGTGTGTATAAAAATTATGACATAATGCTTTGCTACTTCTTGGCCATGGTGTGGTGGCTTTCTCTCAGAGCATGGTCCAGCATACAAACTCTTATGGTGCATGGTGTTGTATTGAGGGTGAGCTTCTAGTCTGTCTTGCAGTTTGGCACAGAGCTCCTGGCTGAGGAAGCTTGGGGGTCTTAATCCAGCCCGATACGCCCTCTGAGACACCATCCTCCTCATCCAACATGAGGTCAATGGTGACAGTGTCCCAGAAGGCAACCTCCTGCACTGCCAGGACACTCGCCCTCGCCTCCAGCAGCTGTTGACACAGAGCACACATTAAGTCATTTTGAAACTATATGAATGTTGAGTCTCTTGACTTTGAATGCACACATAGCAGATAAGACCATGAATGACAATATCAGCCCATCTTTGTCATCAAAAACAATGGTTATGTGACAAAGTACCAACGTGTCCGGTGTGTAACTGCCTTAACGAACTAGGTCGGTTGGCCAATGTAATGCTTCGAGTGCTTCGAGTGCTCAACTAGAGTAGAAAAGAGCTGTAAAAGAACTAGTCCATTTACCATTTATATTTAACAACACCAGGAATAGTATTATATTTATCCGCCGAAAAGAATAGTTTATTCGACTACGTTGCTCAGTTGGCAAACGGTGTTTTACATATATAATGCATGAATCTGCTCTGTCAGAGCTTTCTGGCTACTATTTACTTTTACTCCCTGCTTTTTTACACAAATATCTGTACTTTCTAGTTCTTACATTTTCAAACAGACTCATTACTTTTGGTTTAGCACATCTGAGAGAAGTTTGCATTTTCGGTCACTGTGCTGTCAAACATCTTATCTCAAAGACCTTATAGTACCGTATCACCCCAATAGAGCACTTCGTTCTCGGACTGCTGGCTTACTTGTGGTTCCTAGGATACTTAAAAGCTTATAGTTAGGGCTGGATCAGATGACCCTGAACCACCCCTTAGTTATGCTGCTATAGGCCTAGGCTGCTGAGGGGGGGGTCCCATAATGCACTGTTTCTTCTCATTCACCTTATTTACTTGTGTATACTTCACTCTGTATTTAATCATTATTATTAATCTCTGGCTCTCTTCCACAGCATGTCTTTTGTCCTTTCTCTCACCCCTCAGCCCCAACCGGTCGCAGCAGATGACTGCCCCTCCCTGAGCCTGGTTCTGCTGGAGGTTTCTTCCTGTTAAAAGGGAGTTTTTCCTTCCCACCGTCGCCAAGTGCTTGCTCATAGGGGGTCGTTTTGACTGTTGGGTTTTCTCTGTGTTATTGTAGGGTCTTTACCCACAATACAAAGGGCCTTGAGGCGACTGTTTGTTGTGATTTGGCGCTATATAAATAAAATTGAATTGAATTGAATTGAATCAAACAATCTGAGCCTAAATAGCGGAACAATAACACATAAGAAACAATCGAACTGGCATATCCATAACCGCGAGTTATTGCATACAAAGAGATTAAAGAAGCAGAACCATATAATTTATGTATCATTTATACCACTATAATCAGGGCTGACAGTGGGCCAGACTGAGTGCAGATGTCTTTAAGTTCTGCTCACATTACTTCCAGCATCTTAGCTAGTGAAAATAAAGGGAGTAATGTGTGGCAGGTAATTTTAAATTCAATGTTTCTAAATACTCAGAAAATATCAGCGAACACACAAAGTGTCTCCAGTTTGTCACACTAGGTCTGCTAGCTAAAAGAACAGCTGCTGTATTTCCAGGGAGAGCAAAGAATGAGCAAAGTTCACTCAGAGATAGAGAAAGATGTTCGAAAGAGGACAGAAGAAGTAGAGGAGAGGTTAGATTTAAAGGTAAGGGCTACAACACAAACTGAGGCATGCTAAATTTATGTAATTCAAAGACTGTATGAAAACAGGTCAGCCTGCTGTACTGCATTTACAGTAAAGCTCTGTGTGTTCATGGTCAGAGCAGAGATGAGTCTGAATCAAAGCTGTTGATGTTGAGATTCATTCACTGAATTCAACATTTATACAACCTGCTACTTTTACTTTCTCACTTTGAGTACATTTCAGAGCCTGTACTTTTTTACTTTTACTTAAGTAAAGTACAAATAAAGATGTACACAAGAACTTGTACTTCTACTTTAGTAGAGAATGTCTGTACTGATGCCACCTCTTTACTTACATATATATATATTTACATATATATATATATATATATATATATATATATATATATATATATATACATATATATATATATATATATATATATATATATATATATATATGGCCCTCTGCTGAGATGATCAGAACCAGCAGTGGCCACCAGGTCATTTGAGTTTGAGACCCCTGCTCTAGACTGATAATTTATGTTGTGGGTTTAGCATGCAAGTTTCTATCCAGGTGCATTTATCACAAAGCAGTGTTCACATTCATGGAATTAGTTGGCCATGGATAGTGTATGGCTCAGCAGAGCTAAACATTACCTATTCAACTCAATAGTTTTCTTGAATCATTCAGCAATATTTGTGTGTGTGTTTGTGTGCACGTACTGTTGTGAATATGTGTGTATGATCCCATGCACTAGGGTTGCTATTTGTTTTAAAGAAGTGGTCCCATTGGCAGCATTGGTACCCTCACTATGAGCTAATAGACCTATCAAGCAGTCCCCCGAGGGCATACAAGGCTGTGTAATTGAGCCATTGAGGATTTTCTACTAACCTGTAACTACCATTTCTCTCACACTCACACACTTATGCACATTCAGCCCTGTGGCCCTAAACCCTTAGCCACTGCAGCTGCTCTGTGGTATGGGCTTTTCTTCATATATACCTTCATCTAAATTGACAATTCTCTATCCAACTACAAGCTCTTTTCCTGTGTTTCTTTTAATCCTTTAACATCTCTGTCCTCCAATTTTACCAACAGGCTCTGGGTGTCTTGGTTGACACACCCCTGCAAAATCATGTGGCAGTTGGGGACAATGCCTCTGGATTTGCAGACTGGGGTGGTGGTTACATTTTTAAGAAGGGGAACCAGAGGGTGTGCTTCAACCTCATGAAGATCACATTCCTCAGCCTCCCTAGGAAGGTCTATGCCAGGGTACTTAGGAGGAAATTCCATCCATTGTTTGAACCTCAGATCCTGCCCCAAGTGGATGGGTCTCATGGTCTTGTTCACCAAAGAGGGAAGGAAGGAGCAGGAGGTTGACAGATTGTTCCCGCATCGGCAGCAATGTAGATGCTGTATCTGTCTGCAGTCGTGAAGAGCGAGTTGAGCATGAAAGCAAAACTTAGGTTTACCGATATATTTATATTCCTACCCTTACCTATGTGGGTGGTGACCAAAAGAATAAGATCATGGATGAAATGGCAGAAATGAGCTTCCTCCATAAGACGTTTGGGTTCTTCCTTAGAGATAGGGTGAGAAACTTAGCCATTTGGGAGGAGGTCAGAGTAGACCCACTGTTCCTCTACATTGAAGCACACTGGAGAGATTACTTCTCCTGGCTTGAGAACGCCTGTGTCCCTCTCAAAGAGCTAGAGGTAGTTGGGGATAGGGGATGTCTGGGTGCCTCTGCTTTTGTCATGGTCCTGGGCCAGTGGCCCGGTATCTGTTCTCTTGTGTTTGGTCCTCAGTTTATTTCTACTTCCTTGTTTTCTGTGTCAAGTCTCCATCTCTGTTCCCTTGTACCACTTCCTTATGTTTTATTTTGGTAGAGTCTTGTTTCTTGTGCATTGTGTTTATTTTGCTTCCCCTTGTCTCATCAGTGTCATTGCGTTCAGCTGTGCTCCCTGCTGTTTTCACTTTCCCTCATTAGCCCTCGTGTGTATATAAGTCCTGTGTTTTCTCTGCTTGTTGTTGCTTCGCTGTTTTTGTTATGTTGGCGTGTTCGTGTGTTGCCTCGCTTGTTTTTGACTTTTGTTCTTCATCTGGCTCCCACGAGGATTTTTGTATTCTGGTTTTTGTTTTTACAATAAACGTCTTTAAGATATGTTAGTTTCCGGAGTCCTGCATATGGGTCCCCGCCTCTCACACCACCTGACATGACAGCTTTGACTCCTGCCTTCACAATCTGGACTTGGATATGTGGCAGAAGATGGATGGATGGACAACCAATTTACATGGTTAATGAAACAGTACTGTACTGACTGGAGCAAAAACCACAACAGTGGGTGGGAACCAAATACATGGATATAATGAAGTACAACCAGTTTTTCCATTTGATACAGGGGATTATATACATGCATTTACATAAACTTTGTGCAGACTGCCTGGCTGGATGGATAGAAACCTGAACAAATTAAAAAATGCAACTGGATACTGTTGTATATTATTGTTTATTTCTAAATAATTATACAGTGTACCTAGCGTTATAGTACTCGAGACCGGTCTTGGTCTCGAGACCAATCTTGAGACCGCTTTTTGATGGTCTCGGTCTTGTCATTGAAGAATCTGGATTTTATTTCAAGACCAGTCAAGACCACAACTGTGGAAATATCACTATATTGCCAGAATATTGTCCAATTTATTTGTTAACATACTTGCTTTTATTGGATGCAAAACATACTGATTCCAATCTAAAAAAGATTGTGCTCCTTTGCCTTCTCCCAGGAGCGCCCTCGGCTGAGTCGCTGTTATTGTATTTGTTTGTGTATCATTTCACTGCAATTTGCAAACGACCACAGAGCACGGGCAGTTTCATTCACAATGTGCATGTTTGAGCTCGCTACGGTCATGCCTGCGCTTGACTTCGCAGGCTACAGAAATCAAAATGACAACTGGCATGAACGCAAGGACAAGTAAGAGGAAAAATGAAGATCAAAAGAAAATTTCAGTCTTCCAATTCAACAAAAAAATCCCAGCATGAAAGGTAAATAACAACCTTTATGTATTTTGATACACAAACTGAAAATGTCAGCAATGTTGACATCAATTCTTTTCTTCTTCTCCTGCTTCTCCTGTTCGATATTTTGCAAGCTAGTTCCTGTTTTACTCCTCTGGGTCGCTGATGTCTGACCAGCGCTGCCCCACAGATAAAACTCTGCCCTCGCATTTGAATATAAGAACATGAAATAAAAAGAGCTTCAAATGAAGATTGGGGTTAAAAAATAAAAGTCACCGAAATACGTAAAGTAGCTTTACAAAATAAAAGTCCATCATGAAATAAATAAATAAATCTTGATATAAATTAAAATAAAATAAGATAAAATTTTTATTTTGAAAATGTTTTGTTTTATTTAATGGAGATATTTATTTCAATGAATATTTATTAATAATTTAGCAATATTTATTTATTTCATTTTGAATAAAATGGCTCTTCATAGTGGAGGGGCACTACTGTAACATTATTATTAATTCTTGGCATATGCATGGCAAAGGGTATCTTTATGGGTATAGATCCCTTCTATCAAAGGATTTAGTCCTTAACATGTACCATTTTTGCATTTTATTCCATCCTAAGCAGCTTCAATTGCACCCTGCAGTTACCCTGATCAACCAGAAAATGCTAAATATTGAGAATACTTATATGAAACAAGTGTTTTTATTTTGATTTGGCTTAATTAGACTTCCACCCGTGTTTTTAATTATAATTAAGAACAGAGATTAAAAATTGAAATAGATTAATCAATAATTACTTATTATTATCCAATTTTTAACAGCAGGCATAAAACTCATGTTGCGCACTTGGTGGTCAGACAACACGCACACAAGGACACAAAAGTAGTTTACATGTCATTGATATTCCACTTGGCTTTAGAGACAGTGTCATCCTTTGACCGGTATGGCAAACATACAACAGAAGGAGTTAGGAATAGCAGAATTTATATATGACAGCCAATTAGCAATTAATGATTTCTCCTAACTGAAGTGACAGTAATTAACATGGAAGAAATAGTTTGAGAAATAAATCATGAATACTGATTACAAAAGGACTGTGGATATGAACTATTATAAATTTATCCAAACATAACCTAAAATTAAAAAAAGAAAGAAAGATTCACATAATTGAAAAATTTTGTATAACTTCTGATAAGTCTTTGGCTCACAGAGTGCCACAAATGTCCTTTCTGAGTCAAGAAACTGGATCGGGTCAGCAGAGTCTAATACTGTCCAGTGCTGTGCCATAATTCTGGCATTGGGCAGTTTCTGACAGTAGATAAATCAATCTATGTGAAATATCTTTACTTATTTATTTTTTTTGCAACCATCTCATGGCAATAATATGGTTTTAATATGCATTTATGCAGCCAGGATCTGCATATCTTGTTTCAGTAAGGAGAAAAAACAATCATTTCTTTCTTTATGAGCTCAAAATAACTGTGCTACTTGGATAAAAGATGCACTGCAGCAAGACAGCAAGGCTCTTCATATTATTTACACTATTGCAATCTTTTGGCCTAATTTTGCAATCACTATCCTGATTATGTTGCATATCGTGTTCAGAGCCTGATGGATGAACAGACATTGAAAATATCTGAAAGATAGCCATATTAGATATTCCATATGACTTTGAAAGTTTTTTGGTACTTGATACAATTAGGCTTTAAGGCTACTTTTTCCATGCATTTGTGAACTGATCTTTCACATTAACGTCAAGATTCACATAAAGAAACAATTAGCTTGATTTCTACTCTTGCTGAAATGGGTCACAATTTGTGCGCAGTTGTCATCAATCTGGCCTACTGCAGCTTGCCATTTAAGCATTTTATGCCGACAAAATTTGGGACAAGCCAAGACAAGTCCCCCCACTGTGCGCATAGAGGAGACAGAAGTGAAAATAATTAATAGGTACTCTATTAGGATATTTTATTTCAAATCCTCAAAACAAAGTAAGCTGTGAGAATAGAATACAATGCCTTTATTTGTCATCATACAGCATTTACCATGAGATTGGAGTAAAAATATAAAATAAAACTTATAAGAGTGTACATAAAATAAAATAGAATGTATATGTCACGTAGGAGGTGCTGTGGACTCAAAAGCAGATGCAGAGGAATCGGTTTTAGTGCACAGTTTTATTTACAGTGATGAAAGGTAGCTGGGCAGGCGGGCTTGGGAATGGAGGGGAAAAGGGACTCCGGTGATGGAAGAGGTAACTAGGGCTCCAGGGGAGATGTGGTGAGCAGGCCATGAGGTGGGCTTTGGGGGGAGACTGGGCTGCGATCTCCGGGAAGACTTCCACTCGAACAGGGAGGAATCTGGACACAAAGCAAACACAGGTAAGTCACGACGGAGATAACAGGAGAGACTCACGGGATGATGGCCGAAACTAACTGGTTCACAGTCAACGATCCAGCGACGGGTGGAAGCCTGCTGCCCGCTTAAGTAGAGCTGGACAACAAGATGATCAGAAACAGGTGAGAGCAGCTGATCGAGGAGGGAGGAGACACCAGCCAAAACCGCGCCCACCAACATACAGCCACACACACAAGGGGGAGGAACAGGGGTAGGAAAGAAAAGGACATCACTGCCAGGGACCATGACAGTATATAAAATATGCATTATAAAAAATAAAAATAAATAGGTAAGTATATACATATAAAAATTAAGATGGGTGAGTATTGCACTTTGGTGAATGAATATTGCACTAGTGAATGAATATTGGACACTGCACAATATACAGGTAATATATATTGTTCAGTGTGAATAATATAATATTGCACATGTGGGTATTGCACTGTTAGAGTGGGTGTGTGTGTGAGTTCAGAGTGGTGATTGCTTTGGTGAAGAAACTGTTCTTGAGTCTGTTTGTTCTGGCTTTGATGCACATGTAGCACCTGCCAGAGGGCAACAGGTCAAGCAGTTCAGAGCCAGGGTGTGAGCTTTCCTTGATGATGTTTTTGGCTCTGCTGAGGCAGCGGGAGGTGTAGCTATCCATCAGGGAGGGGAGAGGGTAGCCAGTGATTCTTTGTGCTGTCTTGACTACCCTCTGTGATACCATACTGTGATACAGTACGTCAGCAGGTTCTCAATGGATGAGTGGTAGAAGGTCAGCAGCAAGTTTGAGTCCAGGAAGTATAGTCACTGCTGAGCCTTCTTGATAACAGCTGGGATGTTATCTGACCGAGAAAGATCAGCAGAGGAAGAGGAGAGATGGGGACCAAGTCTCACAGTCTGGGGCTGGTTGGTTAAAAAGTCCTTTATCTAGGAACATGTGAGACAGGGGAGGCCTAGGGCATGCAGTTTGGTTGTAAGTTCAGATGATTGTATTGAAGGCTTAGCAGCATGCGAGCATAGCTCTGTTGCTGCTCCAAGTGGCTCAACATAGAGTGGAGAACTACAGCAATGGCATCCTCTGTGGATCTGTTTGCACGATATGCAAACTGATAGGTGTCAAAAGTGGGGCGGGGGGGCTGGGGGTGGTCCTTGATGTGCTAGAGGACCAACCTCTAAAAGCACTTCATGATTACCGATGTGAGGGCCACAGGGCAGTAATCATTTATCAGAGCAGATGAGTGGTCCTGTGGTGTCTCAAAGCAAGCAACGAAACAGTTAAGTTCTTCTGCTAGGAACACAATTAGGTCTTTTGCTGTTACATCACAGCCTCTGTAGTTTGTGATGTTCTAAATGCCCTGCCACACCTCCCGTGTGTTATTGCTGAACAGGTGGGACTCTATTCTCCTCCTGTAGCCCAACTTGGCTTTTTTAATTCCTCTTTTCAGGTCAGCTCGAGCAGCACTGTATAGAGCTCTGTCGCCTGACCTGAAAGCAGCATCACATGTTTTGAGGAGTGAGTGGACCTGGCTGTTCATCCAGGGTTTCTGATTAGGGAAAGCCCATTTGTTTTTGCTAACAGTCACATTTCTGATACACAACTTAATGTAGTCTAGTACCATCCCTGTGAATGTTTCCAGGTCCTTGTGTTTAAATAGGTCCCAGTCTGTGTGTGTAAATGAGTCCTGTAGGTCGGAGAGTGCGTTTTCAGGCCAGGTTGTAATGGTTTTTATAGTAGGCCTGGCTCTCCCTCCTGAGGGGGGTGTATGCTGGGGTGAGCAGCAGGGGGAGATGGTCGGACTGGCTGAGGTGGGGGAGAGGTTTGGCTCTGTAAGCATGCTTAATGTTGAAATAAACATGATCAAGAGTGTTCCCTTGTCTTGAGCCTGGTTATGTTAATGTTTTTAAAATTTAAGGGTGTTTTTACCAGTGTTCAAACTATTCTTACAGTAACATAGTTGATAGATATGTTTGAAATGTCGTAAGTGTGCAAAAAGTTTTGAACTGTAGAATACATCATGCTGAAACACATCTGAACTAATGAAAGTCCAGGGGTTAATGAAATATTTAAAGACAAGAAAACACTCAAAAGATTGCAGAATGTGTTTGTGACAACTCAGCAGTAATAGTAAAATAAATTTCAATCTTACAAAGTATACTTTCATTTTTATTGCAATGTTCTTACATTGTTTTGCCATGACCACAAGAACGGTATGTAAGAGGGCGCCTAGAGTTTTTAAATGTAGTGAGTGTAGGCTATCAGTAAATGTGCCAGGTGTCCACGTCTAATTAATCTGGAGAAGGTTGTAAAACTGCAAAATGTGAGTTGATCAGTCACTGAAGCTCACTTCTGTCCCAGGACAGTGATACTGAGGTGAGTTCCTGAGGAGATCCTGGATTGTTTTGTTGGTAAATGCTGTTGTTTCTGCTGATGTTAGCTGCTGTTAGGCAGCAAGAGTGAAACTTTCTTTGAAGTGGCTCTAACATTGTTGGATTTAGTGACACTTAGTGAATTAACTCTCATACAATGTGAGAATGTAATGAAATGGTTTATTGGAGAGCATAAAATTAGTTTGTTGTTTAGCTGGTTCATTGTCAGCTGTCCAGAGACAGGAGGGTTGCATGTTGAATCTGCTGACAGTAAGTATTTGCGACAATATTGGGAATAAATAAGCATGTGTTATGCATGTTTTCACATTAAAAGTAATTTAAATTATAAGTTAAAAGTACCTTATAAGGTATAGTACATATGCAATACCAGTCGAAAGTTTGGACACACTTTTGACTTGAATAATCAGGTTAGTCTTGTTCTTAAAGACCTTATAGTACTATATCACCCCAATAGAGCACTTCACTCTCAGACTGCTGGCTTACTTGTTGTTCCTAGAATACTTAAGAGTAGAATCGGAGGCAGAGTCTTCACTTTCAGGTCACTCTTCTGTGGAACCAGCTTCTAGCTTGGATTCGGGAGACAGACACCCTCTCTATTTTTAAGATTAGGCTTAAAACTTTCCTTTATGATAAAGCTTATAGGTAGGGCTGGATCAGGTGACCCTGAACCACCCCTTAATTATGCTGCTATAGGTCTAGGCTGCTAGGGGGTTCCCATAATGCACTGTTTCTTTTCATTCACCTTATTTACTTTGTTTATACTTCACTCTGTATTTAATCATTAGTTATTATTAATCTCTGTCTCTCTTCCACAGCATGTCTTTTGTCCTGTCTCCCTCCCTCCCCAATTCTTACAAGACTGCTCAAAGAAGTTCTACCATTAATTAATGCTTTGATCTTAAATATGATCAATCTGTCTCTTATTAATTGGCTGTGTACCACAGATGTTTAAGGTGACAGTAATTAAACCAGTACTTAAAAAGCCATCACTTGACCCAGCTGTCTAACCTAATTATAGGCCAATCTCCAACGTTTTAATTTCCAAAATTCTTGAAATGAGTAATTGTTAAACAGCTAACTGATCATCTGCAGAGGAATGGACTATTTGAAGAGTTTCAGTCAGGTTTCAGAATTCATCATAGTACAGAAAAAACATTAGTGAAGGATATAAATGATCTTATGGCCTTGCAGGGCAGCGTTTGATACTGTTGACCATAATAGATTAGAGAATGCTTTAGGTATTAAAGGTACTGTGCGGCAGTGGTTTGAATCATATCTATCTAATAGACTCCAATTTGTTGTTATAAATGGGGCATCTTCTTCGCACACCAAGGTTAATTATGGAGTTCCACAGCGTTCTGTGCTACAACCAGTTATATTTACACTATGCATGCTTCCTTTAGCCAGTATTATTAGAAGGGATTACATATATTTTCATTGTTATGCAGATGATACCCAGCTTTATCTATCACTGAAGCCAGATGACACACACCAATTAGTTACACTGCAGATTCAGTTTAAAATTCAGATAAAACTTAAGTTATTGTACTCAGCCCTACAAATCTTAGAAACAGTGTCTAACCAAAACCTACTCTTGATGACACTACTTTGACTGACAGGGACTAGAAAGAGAGAGCATATTTCTCCCATTTTGTGCTCTCTTCATTGGTTCTCTGTTCTGGCTCTCTGCTAACTCCAGAATTGAATTTAAAATCCTTCTTCTTCTAAACAAGGCCTTGAATAATCAGGCCCCACTTTATCTTACAGAGCTCATAGTCTCGTATCACCCTAATAGAGCACTTCGTTCTCAGACTGCTGGCTTACTTGTGGTTCCTAGGATACTTGAGAGTAGAATAGGATTGTTGGGTTTTCTCTGTAATTATTGTATGGTGTTTACTTACAATATGAAGCACAATGGCTTGTTGTCATTTGGTACTACATAAATAAAATTGAATTGATTTGAATTGCCCAATGCTATGACATCGACTTCTCTGTGTCACAAGCCATTTGTGGGATTAAAAAAAAACTTCACTAGAATGGATGGCAACAGTGTCCAGCACCACCACACTGTTCAACACAATGATGTGCTGACTGCCTGATACCCAGTTCTGTTAAGTGGTTTGGGAATAAGAGACTTGCTTCTTGCAAAGGACAAGAGGTTACCTACTGTTTTGCACCATGTGTTAGCCCTGTGAATTGTGTCTGTCAGCAGCCCAGTCCTGGCAGGCGTTTTTTAGTCACTTACTATGACATGAGGCATCCACGTCAGTTTAAGAGCAATACATATTTGGGAATCAACAAACAAGCAAATGTGTTTGGTTGTGGTGGTGTAGTATGGTTTTAAGATCTTTGTACATTCATTAGAACAACTAAATTGTTGACTTTGACGCATTGTCATGTGATGCTTGAAGATGAATTACTCTCACTCTAGGTTTTAAAACAGTGGATGTTCTCCCAGGGTTGCTTCTATGTAGTGTTGTCTTATAATTAAATTTTTATTTAAATTCATAGAAAAACACTAACCAGGTGTGAACCTAAGTAAAGGGAAAGATAACATTCTTCTCCAGCTGACAGCAGCTTGCAAGCAAAAACCTAACAAAACCACCTGTTCAACATGCCTAATCATAAACATCTTCCTCTCCACCAAACATATTTTGCACACAACCACAGCTTGGTTTTCATGTGCTTTTTTTTTTCTTGCAGTGATTTTGTAGATCCAGTTTAGTTATGCTGAAGTTGCACGGAGGTAAGTCAAAATGTTCGGTTGTTGGGTGTAGTAATCCACACGATTCCTTACATCATCCCTGGCATCAGAGCCTCTTCGAAGTGCCTGTTTAAATTCTATATTTCTGGGAAATGTAACTACATCAGTGGGGAAAATCCTCCGTGTCTACGTGAAGCACTTCAAGGAAGAGTGCTTCAGCAACCTCTGCCAGTATTAAGAGGGAATTGCTGAAAAACTTCATCTGATTGAGGGGTCAGTTCCTTCTCTCTACAGAAACCACAGACACAGCAAAGCGGGAAGGTCCAAATAATGCTAAAATGGCAATTTTAGACATGAATTTTTGTGTGTTGATATGACGTCCTGGCCATTGTTTTGCTAGTAGTAGCATTGTGCCTTCTGCTGTTAGTGCTGTATGCTAGCTTTTAGCTCCTTGAGGATAAAACTGTACTGCATGTTTTGAATAACATTATTTGGCTTTGTGCTTGCTGTTTTTGTCTTGGGATTCAGTGACGTTCTTGATGCTGGCGTTAGCTAACTCCTATGTCGAGGCTTTGTTTACATCATTCATACTGTGAATAAAAGGTTTCTCTGCCAGTAGATAATCATATCGCTGCTATCAAGCTACAATAATGGCTGAACGGAGTGGAGTGGAACGCTCTGCAACCTGGAGGGGGGCTGGGCGTGAAATGTCTCATTCACATTTAAAGAGACCGCACCAAAACAAGCTGCTCTAAGACGGGTGTCAGAAAAGGGGTCAAAGCGGGGTCTGTGGAGCTGCAATAACGAGGAATTCAGACCAAAGCATTGCAGTTCTACTTTATATAGACCGCAAGTGAATGATTTATATATGAAAAGGAAGGATTTAAAAGCACGATGTGTCCTTAAACAATGAAAAAGAACTAAAAAACGGCAATAAAGAACAAGATAATGAGTACAAATAAGATAAGAATGAAGCTACTTTCCACTGTTCCCTGATTCAAAAGGGATCGTACAGAGTGGGTAGCTCTGCATGTCATATTTTATTTACATATTAACGCTTAACACAGGAGAGTATCTGAACCCTCCTCCACCTTGCTGCTTGAAACCTCAGCACCCAAGGCACCCAGAAACTCCATTAAGTGAACTGTATAATTGACATTTAAACTACACTATTTGTTTATAGGTCATATTATTTATTGCAGTAAACTACTGTGTTTTCATACACTATATCGTGCAGACCTTCTTTTAAGAGAATATAGTCTACTTGCAAGTTTATTGGAGACCTCTTCGAAATTCACATTGGTGATCAGTCTAAAGAAGTCAGACAGACTGATGTCTCAACCTTCTAATGTGAGAAGAAAACCTGACTGGAAAAGAATTTATATCACAGATAAGAATTCATTTTAATACTGTTTATATTTACACAATTAATATTCCTGTATCACAATGTTACATTTATGCTTATAATAGTTGTAGCCTGTGTCACATTCAAAAGTGCAGAGGTTTGAGTGTGTTAGACCTCATTTTTACAACCCCCCGTGCTCTCTTTTTCTTTTAATGCAGCGAATGATTGATTTCTTCGCATACCAAGGCATGATGTTTGTATTGCTCCCTTAACTTCATGTCTCTCTGTCCTTTGACATTTCATAAGGCCTGACCTTATTATGACCTAGGTACTGTCACAATGGGCTCCAGCTCACTTTATTACTAATGGATGTAACCCAAAATAAAAACTCATTTGGAGATTCAAAATTTTTTCTGGGAGCTCTCTGGCACTATTGTTCTATGGGGTCAGCTAATCTGGCACATTTAGAAATGAGCAATTATCCCATGTTCAGCGGGTGTTTAACTTGGAGAAGAGAGAGAGTAAAGAAATGGTCACACAAGGCCAAGTTATTTTCCATGAGGTCACTGGGTCGCTTGTTGAGATTAAATGTTGATCAGAGAATATACAAAGTCAAATATCATTCAGAGACTTCAATGCTAGTTTTGACCGATTTTGATGATTGTTTGTTGTCCATAACCCCTTGACTGCTATCTAAAAGTTCAAAAGACATCAGATTTTTCTTGAATTATAGTATAATTTAAACACAATATAAACAAATCACATGGTGTTGCTAATATGAATTCTTTTTTTTTGCATGTTTCCCTAGAGCAATACGTAACTGAACCAGTAATGTTAGACATAACA
>JAMQGT020010793.1:5000-80747 GCA_024447675.2 Pterophyllum scalare | reverse complement strand
AAACAGTCTGAGTGTGTCTTTCAAATGCTGTCTGAGCCTGAATGCATCTTTCCTAAATTTTAATGAAAGAGACAAAATCAAGACAATACATTCTAAAAATATACAGCCTTTAAGTCTGTATTCGGTGTGGTGTATTTGTAGGGTTTGAGAGTTCAGTGAGTGTGTACTGAACCATAGTTGGAAACATATCTTGTGCTAATTGTGACAAAACGTCATTGACCCATGGGAGCAGTCTGCTATCATATACAGGATTTCTGTAGGAATGTGTAGCTGTATGATATTTATTTTTGCCATAGACTGTATGTGAAAGATGGATGTAGCATAAGGGTCTGAAAAGTGAAGCCAATGTGGAGGTGTCTTAAACCTGCAAGTCCAGTGTTCTGGTTGTATAGAAGTCTGCGGCAGATAAATTTTACCTTTGCAGTAGATTTCTCCGTCCTTATCAGCTAGTGTGGTTGATTCAAGGCTCTTCCCACATGTGGCACATGTAAAACATCCAGTCTTATGCCATGCCTGTAAATATATGCAAGCTTCGTTATTAAGTGGCTGTGTTTTTGCATGCATGCACTCGTATATGTTTGTGTTTCGCTTACACTCCCTGCTCCAATCACTTTCTCAGCGGCATAGACAGCCTTGCCACAGCGAGGGCACTTGTCTGATCCTCCAAACTTCTGAGCTAGCTTAGAGGGGTTTGGGTTGGTGGTAGGACAATGGGAAGCAGGTCTGGTGGGCAAAGAAGGCCAAAATGTGGATAAGGAGCCTTAAAAAGACATCAAAAAGTATGTTTGCTTGCATGTTACTCACTCTTCATGCTTAATTCCCAGGGACTCTCCTTTGTCCATGCTGAGGATTCCTGCTCCCTGGCCATAACCGTAGCCTTTTGGCCCATACTTCTTACCATAGCATGCTTTGCAGTAGATTTCATCCATACGAACAGCAACAGTTGTGCTGTCCAAATTCTTCCCACACACCACTGTACAAAGAACACATGCAAATTATTATTGTTTTCCATATCTTTATACTTTTGAGTACATTTGTGTGTTTATATAGACTCCAAACTGTTTCCTTTTAAGGAACTCTTCTTCTGAAGAAACATGTTTTCCTCTAAATTCCATCAGAGGAATGCTTGATTATGATGCAAGAACACAAATAACTCCAAACTCCGTAACTCACGGGTTTTTTTTTTCAAGCTTCAAGATATTTTAAAGACATTTGAAGTTACTTTTAGTTAAATCTATTTATCTGAGCTGTATAGTTATGAAGGATTTATGATTTACAAGAGATGAATGATTGCATTTTTTTCAGATATGAGGACTGATCAAAAGGTTTCATCTGTCACTTTCAAGCCTGTCTCCTTTTTGAATTCCTGTGAACATTCCAGCTGTCCTGCTACATTTGTATCCCTTCAAGGAAATCCTGTTCTCACCACTTACACATGCGTATTAGCAGTTTCACCATGCAGCTCAAACTTGTGAACAAACACCAACTTGCTGAGCTAAGCTGACCCAATCTTCATGCTGGTGAAGAAAAACACAGTCACAATGGACAACAAGTCAGTGTAATCCTAGTGCCGGTTCCAAGCTTGGCTAAATGGGGAACGTTGCATCAGGAAGGGTATTTGGCATTAAATCTTTTCTGATCATCAAGAATGAGATTTCCTGAGTTGACAACAGCTGCCACAGGTGCTGTTGATCAGCAGGGTGAATAACTGTACTCCTGTAGGCCAAAAACAAGGGATAGGGTGCGATGGAGGCAGATCAGCTGTGGCAACGCCCAAAGGAGCAGAATTGGTGAAGAAATCTCAGACAGACACCAAACAGTGATCTTAAGTATTCCAGCCATTAGTGTCCAAGCTGGAAAACATCAAAGACAGGAGCACCACTAGTAGTGCGACCTAACTGCAATTAGGAGCGCAACCTGGAGAAAAAAAAAATCATCCCTGGTAGTTCTACCATCGTGAGATGTATGATTGGAAACATAGATCACCAACAACCTGAACTGTGCTGCATGCCCTACCTGCCAGATTTGGATCCCTGCCACTTCTCTCTTCCCCAAAATAAAATTCAGGTTGCAGGGTTGTGGTTTATACAGTGGACTTCCAGGGAGCTATGCAAACATAACAGGAGTGCTGGAATCATTCCAGAGCTTAACAAGAATCAGGGAGCTGACCCAGAATAGATAGAGTGGATAGAGGTCAAACTGAAATCCAGTATACTTTTGTTCTTTATAGGCCAAGTTGGAGAACTTTTTAATCACATGTCATAAAGAAACAGGATTCTTCTAGATTAGTGGACTCTTCTCAAGTGTGAGTCCTTGGAGAATGAAAACATTTTGCATTTATAACGTTATAGTCAGCAATGTTAAAAACTGGATTTTATAAACATACAAGGCCACTGATTTGCAGCTCATCCGAACAGACTCTGCTGGGTATTTAGAGCAAAAGAGGAACCGGTCAGTCTAAGTCTCAGTTTCCAGAAGACATGTTAAAAAACCAAAATGCAGTGCAAATATAGATTAACCATATTTATAACAGGCTGTACCTAACAGCATTTTCTCCCTGCCTGTGAATACAGATGACTAACAGTTAACTTAAGGTTACATGTGCCTGTAACAAGTGTCAAAAGTTCACTGGGCTCCACATTGACAATCACAGGAAACAACAATGAGTCAACTCACTGCACAGGAAGCAGGACTTATGGAAGCTCCGCCCATCACAGAGACACTCTTCTGCAAAGTAAACCGTCTTTGAACAGCGGCCACACTTGTTTCCTCCTCCCAATGGCATCCTTTAGTTATGCATGCAACATAGACAGTAGCACACACACACACACATATATGATGATTATTCCGTAATTATTCTGATATGAAAAAAGGCATCTATGAGTCAAAGAGTAAGCATTTTCACCAAGAGGGGATATCAAATCAAAACTTTTAGTGAATAAGACCACAGAAACACCTGGAAAGACACTGAAAGTACCTTTATTTTTATATATAGATAAAATTCAAATGATATTTTACTGAATTGGTTTAAAATCCTTTAATTGATGTGTGGAAAGGGCCCTAAATGAAAAAAAAAACAGATGGGTCAGTGGACTGTTAAATTCCTTTATATAACCATCAAGGACGCACACACATTCTTTTTGTTTTACGAAACCCATTTAAACAGCCATATTTGGTTGCCTGTAATTCTGGCTTTGTAAGGCCAGGCCTGGAGACTGTAATTTTATTCCTGCCTGTTCTCTGTGGTTTCTATAAAGGACGATCAACCCAGCAGTGGAAAAAAACTAGAAGAGTTCTTTTCTGTTAAAGGGCAAAAAATGAAAGGTTTGCTTTCTTTAAAAAATGGAAGCAGTCAGTGTGAAAGTAATGCGAAAGCATGACTTTCTGAGGAATTTTAAAGTCAGCGGCATGTGAAAAATCCTGGCATCCAGTCTATCCAATGTGTTCCCAGCACAACCCTCCCCATCAATTCTTGCATATCTACTTCCTCATTCCTGACTGCTTAAATCCCTCCCTCCCTCCCCTCTGGTCATGTTTCACACCATCTACTCCTGCCCGTCTCTCCCTGCATCACCTCTCCAGACAGTACCTCATATCCGCTGTTGTATGTTTTATTAGGCATGAAATATATCAATAAAAACCTACAACTGCATCAAGGTCAGCTTTTTTTTCTTTTCCAGCTTAGCTTACCTAGCACTTCTGGGCATATTTCCTGTTTTAGTTTTTTTGTTTAAAGATGACTCACCCTTAGAAACAGGCGATGCCACGTTCTCTCGCTCTATTTAAATTTTTTTAAAGAATTAAGAATAGCTCATTGCTTATACTTCCTGTGAATATGCGCTCATTAAACTAGAGCAGTTTTCTTTCTTATTTTAGAAGGATATTATTCCACTTTATAAATTGTATAACTTATTCATACATAATGTATACATTCACAAGGATTCTTGTGTATTAAATTATTTTGCACCCTATCTTTCACATAACCTTTAAAAGTGCTACTATCAGTGCGAGCTAATGAATGCAAAGTCATTATAAAAAACGGGGGCTGCTCCTTCATAATCACTGATCTCTGGCTTTGCTTTTTCAGCTTTAAGTTGAGTGTCACTCATGATGTCAAATTTTGAAATTGAAACATTGGTACGACTCACGAAGAGACAGCTGGCATAGCCACGGGAGGCTAAACTGCATAAGGTTTAGGGAAACAGCGTTGAACAGCAGAGTACTGGCTGCGTAGCTCAGAAGAAAGTGAAAGGTCTTGTAAATGATTATATTATCAAGACAGCATCTACCTGGCATTTTCAGGATCCTCTCATAGAGGGCGGCAGCTTGCGTAGTTTTATGGTCCTGTGACATTCCTGAATTCCACTTAAGCCAGAAATGCTGGGAATGTTTTTGTACCAATTAGTGATGGAAACATTTAAGAGTCTTCCAGCAGTCCAGCTAGGAAACTATGACTTGAAATCTATGCTAATGGTCTGCTAACTCTTTTGCGTCATTTTGGAAGGGAGACAAGCCGCAGCAGCAGATGTGCTTAAAAGCTTTTTTTGTCCAGCGTCCAGCTTCAGGACCAAGTATGTAAATGAGAAGGTAAAGAAAATGCAGGTGAATTACATAATCGAGGTTGTTTAGATTTGAACAGGTTCTTGTTTTTGGTTCTTATAGCCGGTCATATTGTAGCACTGACAAGATGGAGAGGACTGATGATTGGCAGCTGTCAGTCTGACCACAGAGGGGAGTTCATAGAGAAGTTGGCAAGGTTATTGGAATTATCACTTTCTATACAGCGTAAGTATTCTAAGTGTCTGCTAAATGATTTGCACCAGGCTGAATTCTGGTTCATGCTGATTGTGCTTTTTCTGCATGTTTAAACCTGCAAGGACTCGTAAAACAGAGACTGCTTTAGTGAAGGGGCAGTGAGGAGTGTAAACTCATACAAATCAGGAAGTCCACCAACAAATTTAATGTGACAGCATGTGACGTCTGTGTGATTTAGGCAGAGTGTAATATTGGTGAGAGTTTAGTTGGAACTTACTGTGCCGTATTTATTTTATTATACATTGCTATCCCTGGCTTGTGTTAATGTTTAACTGCTCACTTTAAAACCGACTGTCTAACACTTTTCTCTAATGGGGAAAAAAAAAGGTACTGTGGTATGTGTGTTGCAAGTGTTCTTCCCATCACGCATCAGCAAAATAAGAAATTAGATAGAAGCAAACAAAAAGCAGGATCCAGGATCTGTAATCTTAAAAAAAAATTGTTACTTACCTGCAATGAATAGGTGTCAGTCAGTGATGAAGGGCAGGAAGACGTTTCGCAGGTAATAATAGCGTTAATGCAGTGGTGTGGTCTGTTCAGGAAACCAGCTGTCCACAGCTAGGTGCAGTAGCTTGAAGTATGCAAGAAAAAAAGTCAGTCTTGAATCAAACTTTTACTGGCAGCTCCCGTGTTACTGTACTCGAGCAGAGTGTTGGTACGTTCCTCTCCTCTGTTGTTCCAGATGTGTCGAAAGGGAGGAGCTTCTGTTTTTGCTACCCCAGTCTGCAAACGTAGTCTGTGTTGAGGATCAGGAGAGTTTCTGACTTACTCTCCAAGTGAGAGGGAGACACAGTGAGAGTCAGAGGTGGGGCTGAGTGCTGAGTGCACTGGGATTCAAAAGCTGTGTATCGCCTTGCACACCGGAGAGATTTTCTTGTTGGTTGCGCTCCATGTTTTGCAACTCTCCATTAAAACTTGCACAAGGCCCGACCTTACATTTTTTAAGCACTGTATAAATATTGTTTTCTTCCGCTCTTCATCCTAACAGCCAGTAGATTTGTTACACTGTTTAACTACCTGCTCAGAGGTTAACCTTTAACAATAATCAATTTGAAGAGTCAAGTGGGGAACCAACTGTGCTTTTCCTCTTACACAGTGAATATGATACAATTTCAAAGTGATTCCATTTTATTACCAAAGCATTTAATGACCTTTAGGCACCAGCAGCAAAAGGTCACCCAGATATGTTTAATGGAAGAGAAATAATAGAAATGGTCTCAAGCAATCTGCAAATGATACAGAGAAGGTGTGCATATAAAGCATCCAGCTACAAAGTGACTTTACTGCCATCATGTGGTCATTGTGAACACTAGTATACTGGATATGTGGGATACATTCCTGATTCTAATATTAGGTTCTTTTTGGATATTTAGCGGGGAACGTTTTGTATCTTCAACAAACTGGGTGCCTCTTTTCCCTTCCCTCAAAGTGAAATTTTTGTAAGGGTGTACCCTGCCTCCCAGTGCCAGGCATGGCACAGTGCTTTGTAATCGAGCTGTGACGTTGTATTTGTTGCAATGACGTGTTTGATTTAATTTAATGAAAGCTAAGTAGCGCAGTCAAGTGTTTTAGAGCAATTTTTTTTTTACCACAGTTGACACAAATCACATTATTTTTTGTTATTCATAATAAAAATAAAATGAATAAGGCTTTTATCAAGAGTTTTTGAATAACTTTAAATAAACACATTAAAAATAAGGCCGGTCATACCATATCTTGAAATTTAAAAGAAACTGATTTAGATCTTCACCTAAATTTAATGGCTTTGTCTTTTGTCCATGCTCCACAGAGAGACATATAAACCAACTGGCTCTGCCTTGGCTTTCACCTGGGCAGATAAATAATAATAATGTGGACATTCCCTTTTAATTATGTTCTGAAATCATATATAGCCCAAAGGGAGAGTGTACTCATTTAAAGAAAGAAGCAAAGCTCAACTGGAAGCCACTTGAGCATGCAAGAGGAGCCTTTTAATGAGCCATTTTCTGTTGGTGGCATTTGGTGTTGGCATATTCCATGACAGGCAGTGTTAATGAATGGAGTCAAATTCTTTCAGTTCCCCTTCTCCATCAATCTGAAGTAAAATGGAATTTGTTCACGCAGCATGGACAGAATAAATTGCATTGATAACAGTCCAGAGCATCAAGTGACAGATTAATTAATGTCTTGTGTGTTGACCTCAGTTGAACTCAGTACTCATGTTTTCACAGTGCCACTGATGTTGAGTTCAGGCCAGCCTTGTATTGTGACATGAGTAGTATTCAGCAGTGTTCTATATGTTATTAGTTATTTATTTCATCATTTGGTTATTAGCATCTAATAAAAAATATGGACCACCGTAATCCATTATTGTCCTTGATACTAAGATTATTATAACACAAGTAATGGATAAACAGCTAATGCCCTCAAGATGAGACCAACAATATTTGTACTTGACAAAAAGCTTACATCAATCAATTATCAAACTGGTGGTATTTATATTCAGACTTATGACTTCTGAAAATGCACCGCTCAAAAAGATTAAAGGAACAGTTTGAAAACACATCAGATCTCAATGGGGGGGGAATCATTCTGGATAGCTATTGTGACATTCCCCACTATGCTGATAGGGACTGGGTAATGTGTTAGGAATGAAAGGATGCCACATTGTCTGTTGGAAATGAAAATTATGAACCTGTAGGTAACTGAAATCAAAGGCACTCCAAATATCGAAGTGAAAAATATTATGGGGCAGGCTAGTCAATTATAGTGAAATTTCATTGCAGCAGCTCAAAATGGTACTCAGTAGTTTGTCCCTGTGTTCTTGTATGCATGCCGACGTCGGGACATCTCCTCCCAGATATGGACCAGGGTACCACTGAGCTTCTGGACAGTCTGAGGTGCAACCTGGCAATGTTAGACGGACTGAAACATAATGTCCCAGAGGTGTTCTGTTGGATTTAGGTAAGACGAGTGTGGGGGCCAGTCAGTGGTATCAGTTCCTTCATCCTCCAGAAACGGCCTGCATACTCTCACCACATGAGGTTGGGCATTGTCGTGCACCAGGAGGAACCCAGACCCCACCAACGTAGGGTCTGAAGCTGGGTTCAGGGATTTGCAAATACCTAATGGCACTCAGGGTGCCGTTGCCTACTCTGTGGAGGTTTATGCGTCCCTCCATGGATATGCCTCCCCAGACTATCATTGATCCACCACCAAACCAGTCATGCTGAATGATGTTACAGGCAACATTATCCACGGCTTCTCCAGACCGTTCCACATCTGTCACACATGCTCAGGGTGACCCTACTCTCATCTGTGAAAAGCACAGGGGGCCAGTAGTAGACCTGGGAAAATGTCCCAATGGCAAATGCCAATGGGGCTCCATTGTCCCAGGCAGTGAGCACAGGGCTCACTAAAGGACGTCAGGTCCGCAGGCCACCCTCATGAAATCTGTTTCCGATTGTGTGGTCAGAGACACAAGTGGCCTGCTAGAGGTCATTTTGTAGGACTCTGGCAGTGCTCATCCTGTTCCTCCTTGCACAAAGGAGCAGATATTGGTCCTGCTGGTGGGTTAAGTACCTTCTGCAGCCCTGTCCAGCTATTCTAGAGTAACCGTCTGTCTCCTGGAATCTCCTCCATGTGCTTGGTGACACAGTAAACCCTCTGGCAATGGTATGTATGGATGTGCCATCCTGGAGGAGTGGGACTATCTGTGCAACCTCTGCAGGGTCCAGGTATCAGATCAAACAGTCAGAAAAGATGAGGAGGGAAAACATTGTCAGTGGCCTCCACCTGTAAAACCATTCCTTTGTTTTTCTATTGTTGCCCCTCTAGTGCACCTGTTGTTGGTTTCTTTGACACCAAAGCAGCTGAAACTGATCAAAAATCCCATCTGCTACTTAACTGACCAGATGAATATCCCAGAAGTTCAACTGACTTGATGCTATACTGTGATTAAAAAGTGGACATTTCATTTCTTTCTAGCAGTGTAGTTTTACTCAACCAGAAAAGTGTTTATGTTATTGTATCTAAGTTTATATGAGCTTGAAAATTATCCCCTTCCTGTTGTAGTATCATCTGTAGAGATACAATCATCTTTAACCCCTTTATTACAACCTGAACCAGTCAAGTAGTACTGGGTAATATACTAGTATTCACTTTGAAGTTTGCAGTAAAGTTGCGACATCCACTGATTGTTGTCTTTCACGTAGTGTGTGATTAAAGAATGCTCCTCCTTGTCTTGTGCAATGTCCACATTTAGAAACAAGCTTTTGAATCCTCATTTCAAGTATTTTCCAATCTGAAATTTCACTAAGAATCCTCAGTAAATTAATTAACAACATGCACACTAACTATGGTATTTTCTTTGGATTTCTATATGTACTAACCTGATCAGAACACCCTGTTATCAATTTTAATTACCTGACTCACTTAAGTAAGATTCACCTGGAACAAGAGCATTTCTATGTTACTTTTATCATTATATTTTATTATTCTGTTAGAGCAAGAGAGAATCCAGCTGGTGAGGAACATGCAGGGCCTGGAAAAAAGTAACAGTCAGGCGATAGGTCCAGCTGTGCTGTTAATATAACTGTTTCCTTCCTGTCTGTCACTGCTGTCACTGGTTCTGTTTCAGTTATGCTAAATCACATTATCGACCAGATGTATGATAAAGTATGAATATAGTGTAACAAATAACAGATAACAATTTATTTGCTAACCAAATACATTTTTTTCTGATCCTGACATGGAAGAAAAAGTTATGAAAATACTTTTCCACAAAATACCAGCCAAAATAAAAGTGTTGTTTTTATTATCTGACTTCAATTTAAGTTTGTCCAGCAGAACAATATATTAAAAAAAAAAAGTCCAGCTCACTTCTTGATCATACTAAAATTAATTTCTGTGAATTTATCAAAAATGCTTGTTTAGGTTATTCATTGTGCAAAGAAAATAAATACTGGGTGGCATTACTTAACCCTGTGGTTAGGGAAGTCTCGTCTTGAAGCCACGCTGGGTGTAGTCTCTGCTCACTGTGTAACTGCAATGAGCCTCAAAGCTCAGGTATTGATTTAGCTTTAGTTTTTAAAGCATTCCTTTTTATCATATAAATGTTGTAGTGGTTACTAGAAATTGGCAAATGTCTTAATAAATTAAGACAGTCATTGAGTAATTATATAATAAAATGTAGTTAATACATCATATTTAACAGTAATAATATATACTGTAAGTACAAATAATTTAAATATCAGGATATATTGTTATTTAAAATTTTTCTGTGTCATTTGTTTATACTTTGTTTTAACTTTGCTCATCTCAAACTAAAGTGTACTGTAGTAAAATGATGAGAGACTCTGCCACCACCTAGTGGCAACTTTACATTCACGCAAGGTAGAGTCATTATATACACTGCTCAAAAAAAGGAACACTTTTTAATCAGAATATTGTGTCAAGTCAGTTAAACCTCTGTGATATTGATCTGGTCAGTTAACTAGCAGCAGTTGTGACTCAGTTTCACCTGCTTTGGTCTCAAAGAAATTATCAACAGGGGTAGTAGAGGGGCAACAATGAGACAACCCCCCAAAACAGGAATGGTTTTACAGGTGAGGGACACTTAAGTTTCTTCCCTCCTCATCTTTCCTGACTGTTTTTCACTAGTTTTGCATTTGGCAGGGGTAGGGTCACTACTGGTAGCATGAGGCCAAACTTGAACCCTGCAGAGGTTGCACGTATAGTCAGACTCCTCCAGGACGGCACATCAATATGTGCCATTGCCAGAAGGTTTGATGCGTCTGCCAGAGTCCCACAAAATGACCTCCAGAAGGCCACTGGTGTGAATATCTCTGAGCCTCTAGTGAGCCCTGTGCTCACTGCCTGGCACCGTGGAGCCCAATTTACATTTGCCATATATTACCAGAATTGGCAGGTCCACCACTGGTGCCCAGTGCTTTTCACAGATGAGAGCAGGTTCACCCTGAGCATGTGTGACAGATGTGAAAGGGTCTGGAGAAGCCATGGATAATGTTATGCTGCCTATAAAATCATTCAGCATGACCAGTTGGTGGTGGGTCAGTGGTCTGGGGAAGCATATCCATGGAGTGCTGCACAGACCTCTACAGGCTAGGCAGCGGCACTCTGGCTGCCATTAGGTATTGGGATGAAATCTTGCCACTTGTGGCAGGGAGTTCCTGGAGGATGAAGGAATTGATACCATTGACTGGCCCCCATACTCGCCTGACCTAAATCCAATAGAACACCTCTGTCCAGGAGCTCAGTGATACCCTGGTCCAGATCTGGGAGTAGATCCCCCAGGACACCATCCATTGTCTCATTAGGAACATGCCCTGATGTTGGCAGGCACGTGGGGGCCATACAAACTACTGAGTACCATTTTAAATTGCTGCAATAAAATTTTGGCAAAATGGACTAGTGTTTTAGGGTGCCTTTGAATTCAGCACTCTGTGGGTTGATAATTTTCATTTCCATCAAACGATGTGGCTTCATCTCATTCCTAACACATTAGTCAGTCCATATCAGTATAGATATCCAGCATGATTTTTTTCCCATTGAGATCTGATGTATTTTCAAACTGTTCCTTTAATTTTTATGAGCAGTGTAACCTGTAGAAACAAACTCAGATGCTGAAACGCTGTTGTAATTAGATGATGTATACGTTTTCACAGAGAACTACGAACTTCCTCTCAGCTGCAATAGCCCTAACTCCTTCCTTCCATCTTTTGTTTTTCTTAATTTTATTTGTCTCAGTCAAGCGGCCCATATGAGGCTCCATGTTCCAGATAGTCAACATGTTAGAGCGCCCCCCCCCACTCCATATGGCCCTCAGGGTGACAGTGACACAAATGTCTCATTGTCATAACGGCGTCTGTCAGTGTCTGTCTCTCAGGGGGGAATACATGCCTTGGGGGACGTCAGAAGATTAGCTGTGACATTAACCCCCACCCAAATACCCATCTCACTCACACACACACACATGCATCAAGTGTAGATGGCTTCACAGTTCTACCCTCAGCCACAAGTCACTTCCCCTTTCATGATGAGACAAAGCCGCAGATCATGTGTGTTTTTTTTGTTTTTTTCTGCTTGTGGCTGACTTTGTTGGAGAAGTTTCTCACACTTCAGTCTTCTCTCTGTGAAGCTGGAAAGCAAAGGAGCAAGCCTGGCACTAAAGTGAGTATTTGGAGGGGAGCAGGAAAGTGATTGTGGTCTACAGCACAAACTGCATGCTGTAGTATGTGCCTGTAATATGGGAAAAGAAGTAGGGGGAAACGTGTACAGTATACATGTGTTCTGTGTGTGTTTGGGAAGGTGCTGTGCATTCGTTTGACAACATACTGTGTTCTCATAGCATATATTGATTCATATATTGATTTCATTATTTATTTATCTCTCTAGCAAACCAAGTTAACTCTTGATCAATATGTGATCAGCCAGAGAAGGCTCGGGTTGTACTTCAGTGTAAAAACAAGACAATAAACAACCTAACAGACCCTGGAGTCTATTGATGACTCAACATGCACATAGTTAGAAATGCTTAAGAAATGACCAACAGTTGGAGCCGATGAATGCACATTGTAAAAAGGGAGAGATACACAGATATTTTAAGGTTCTGATTTTGTTGTGTATCACATTCTTCATTAAATATGCAGCATTGGCCCTTATAATAGTGTGTTGAACCGTTAGCCAGCACAGCAGAAATATGAGAGGAGAGAAATACAGCTGCACGCAGAGAAAGACACAAATGTGGCCGGGTGGCGAGAACAATGATTAAAAAGAAAACAAACATAAAATTATCAAAATAAGCAGGTTCCTTTTCTGTTAAATTCATAAGGCAAACAAACATTGACTGCAACCAGGGAGTAATGAAATGACATAAACCAGCAATGAAGCAGCCTGGTGTTCCATTGTGTGTCATTGTAGTTATAGTTAACTGCATTTGTCTCTCTCTGTTGAAGTGATCTTTTAATTCAGGTAGACCTCCTATGTAGGATGAGATTTTCATAATCCTCATAGTTTATAAGGATTGGATAGCAAGTGTGGAAGCCAAGCTCAAGGTCAGATCTGGGACGTATGTGTAATGTTAGAATTTGTCAGCTATGAAAGTCTGCACATGCTTGTTTCTCCATCACTCCTCTTCCTCCTGTTCTTTGCAGCTCTTTTGCATCCCTAATTTCTCATTCTGTCTCCCCATCTTTTTTCATTAGAAGTGTGGGACAAACTAGAGGAGTGATGGATGAGCTGCCCTCCCTCAGGATGCCAGTTCATTGCATACTGATATACAAACAGATATAGACAGCAGATGTGTATGCGCGTATGTGTGTGTGTGCGTATGTGTGATTATGTGTGTTTATGCAAGTGGCGTGCACATTCTCATTTGTTGTCAAAAGATCTATCATTAACGTGGTACTTTTTTTTCTGTCATCCTGCTTTCCATGACCACCAATTAGGTCTAGAAAGCCAGATGATGGGTTTAGGCTTTTCACATTTGTGGCTACATCTGCTTAATTACCATGTATTACTCACACTATAGAGGCAGCCTTGATTGCGCTCACACAGACACACAAACCGCACTCATCCACCTAATGAACCAGCCCAGTCTTTGCTAGCTGGGCTTATATTTCACCCAGTGAGAGGGAGGGAACACAGCCAACAGGTCCATTATTGAGAGAGAGCATCATATACAGACAGAGAGAGAGAGAGAGAGAGAGAGAGAGAGGGATTGTGATGAGGGGAGGAAAAAAGAAGGAGGTGGGGATATGGCTGCAGGCGTACTGCGGCAGCGGCAAAACGGCATGACGTGATAGGGGAGTAGAATGACGGACACACACACACAAATACACATGCTTGCATCTCAGAGGCCAGCCTGAAAAAGTAGAAAGAAGCTAAGGCAGGGATTGAGCCAACCACACTCAGCAGCATACAGCTTGGACTCAAACTGGGGACTGGAGCGGGTGAGTGACGCTTCGTGTTTACTTTAACTAGTTAATATTTGAGATTCTTCTCTAATTTTTAAGTAATTTTTTTTTCTTGTATTCTCTTGCTTTATCTACTTCCTGCTGATTCTAAGAGCACACATTCACTACACTGTCTAATAGGAGGAATTTGTTCATGGTGGTCTCACAATTAGAAAAATAATGTGAGATGATGGGAGTTTAAGTTTGATGAAAAGAGGGGAAGCGGGAGTATCTAGGGGGGTGACATGACTGACAATTGACCTGAGTCATTACTGGGGCTGTATGACTCAGTACGGCATGTGTAGCATGCATACTGGTGTGGTATATCTGAGCGATATCACGTTGGATGATGTAGAGAAGAATGGAGGCAAACTGCTTCTACTATGGTGATATTTATGTTGTCAGTAGTTTGGTTATATTTTGTTGTTTACTTTGTGGGTGCATGTGTTTGTACCACCATCTTAGCTTCTATAATAAGAGTGTGTGGAGATGACGTGTGTGTTAGACCAAGAGCCTTTTTTTGTGTGTGTATGTATGTGTGTATTGGGGGAAGGGGGGTTAACAAACACTTAAAATATGGCATCAGTGAAGTTGTTCGGTAGCCCTCCTCATTAGAACCCACTGTATCACACCAGAAATACTTTGTGAAGTTCACAGCAGAGCTCATTTTCTATGTTCCAGTGCAATCTGGAGGTACAAGGTTTGTAGATGACTTACACGCTGTGTTGTGGCATTTCTGATGAGGACACATTATGTGTCATTTTGGGGTCACTTCACGCCAAATACATTTCCATTTAAGTCAAATGAGTCATGATGACATAAACACTCTTCAGCTCATTGTTCCAAGACATTTGTGTGTATGTGTGTGTGGTCCAGGTATTACTCACTTTGTGTGAGCCTAAATCTGTTAACATGGATAAATAATGGTGATGTGTCTTTTTTATGGTAACAAAAGCTGTTCCACAGAGTGTAAAATATTTTAAGGTGAAGGTATGTCTTACGAACAGGGTAAGGTTTAGAGTAAGTGGCATTAGTTATGGTTACGGTTAGAGTAAGTCTCCAAGACATTAATGTAAGTTAGAGTAATGCCCTCTGAGATCGTGGATACATGACTGCGTTCTGTGATGACATTTTTCTTTTGGCAAAAGGCTAGAACTGATTTCATCAAAGAAAGTGACTTTGAAAATGAGTCACCTCAGAAGAGGGGTCCCTGATTGGCTGAATGTGTAATTCCTGTTTGTTCCAGCTTCCTGTCTTGGTGAATGGAGAGGAGCTGCGAACCAATGGGAGAGCAGTGGTGAGGATGCAACCGTGATCCAGGAAAAAACACCCCATTGTTCTTGGGACGTCAGAGAAGTGTGACCTGCTTCTGGCCGGCTCCGGCTGCTTAGCCCAGCGGCGCTCTGAAGGACTGGGTAACTTACTGACAGGTAAGACACTCGTGTGAGACAGCGGATGCTTCAAGCTTAATCATATGTTCTTTATGAGGTAAAGATATTATTATGTTTATTCTGTGATGGCTTTCTTCTAAGAAAACTGCCTTTCCAGGAATCTTTTGTACCACTGGGTGTCACTAGTTTACTCTGATCTATTTCAGTACTTTATTACTGTTTTTCTGGCTGCTGTCATAGTGGAGGTGATTAATTTAATTTGCTATAGTTTCCAGACTGTGTGACACACACACAGGCACTGCTGATGTCCTTCACAGACAGAGAGGCCTGTGTTACCAACTCATGTATTGATTTTGTGATGAGTCAGAGGGTGTTCATCACAAGGGTGAGCGTGCATGACTGTGAGACTGTGTTTTTCTCATAAGATATACAGTAACTCAGTTCAGCCACCGGCTGTCATGTGACAGATGCGCTAATACAGTGTAACGTTATTAAATTACACTGTTAGTTAAAAGCTGACATACAGTCTAATGCTGGCTGCCATTCTAGCCTTGTTTTCTGTCCTTCAGGATGAACTGATGTGGCTGACATTTGTGATAGAAGTAAAAGATGCTTTTAATCAGCTTGCATAATTTACCTCATGGCTGTGTGGGGAAAAGCATAATTATTAAGGGACTGTAATGAATGACTAGTAGTGTTCCTGCAGTTACACACAGTATCCAGCAGATGTCAGCAACATCCAGGCAGAAAGAGGAAGGGTCAAAATAATAGCAATAAAATAAAAGAATCGACAATCTAATCAGTAGTGATTAAAAACATCCTTAACTGCTGACCTCACATTTTTACCATGCACATGGCTCAAACAGTTAAAAAACCAAACATTCTTAAACCAAAGCTTAAGCTAAATCCTTTAGGCACAGAAGTCACAGTTAGGCATACAGTGAAAGGATCAACAACCAACAGACCAACTATTGTAAAGTTGCTTATATAATGGGGTGATACAGAACAATCTTTGAAGCATATCTGAACACATGAAAAAAGAATGTACCAAAGACATATAAGACGTTTGTGCTTTAATAGATCTTATAACAACATATCTGTGAAGGAATCAGAACTAAAGTAGATTAAACATTTTTTTCACTAACTTACAGCTGTTGGTTTCAGTCAGCAGAAATTCCCCCTTTTTTTCTTTTCTTACACACACACAAACATCACCATCAGCAGCTGAGCCCCTTTATGTTCTTATGTAGCCTTCGGATGTGCTGGTATGACCCCGGTATATCCCCAGGGAAAATCCAATTTCCATACAGATAGACATGGAGTCAGTCCACACCTGCGCTCCTGGAAATTCTAGCAGGACCTATAGCAGACAGACAGAAATTTTGATGATCGTTTTATGCCTGGACCTCCCAAGAGAAGGAGTTTGAGAGAAAACCACATACAGAAACAGAGAATGGGGGGGGGCTTTTAGGGAGGAATAGGGGAAAGGGAGGATGGATGATCACATCTGTCTCTGTTTACCTACTGCTGCATCACTGCAGCTGTATGCTGCCGTGGGGGCCGATATTAGCATCAATCAAAATATCACACATTTCTCAGTTTCTTGTATTAGTATGTCTGATATTATAAGTAGGTGGAAGGAAGGTCTCCTACAGAAATCTGTCCTTTTTCTTTACAAGATTTTTTAAACTGAAGCAGTCACCCTTTCTCCTGCTTTTCTCAGGAGATGTGTTGGAAATGTTTGTCTGAGTGAGCCACATGACACTGTGTGCAATGCTGTGATTAGATGCACTGTCAAATAATCCAGCACTTTATCCTTGTGACTTTGACGGCTTAATTTGATACATCGCTGCTTCACTAAAGACAGCCTCCCAGAAAGTCTTCTGGCAGTAAAAGTTTTGCTATTTAAGATGGGGCAAGCAGGGTAAGCATTAAATCTGCAGTATATTTCTAAGTGTGTGTGTGTGTGTGTGTTTGTGTGGATTACACTTTTTCAAAGTTTAACTAGAAAGAGAATTTACATTGAATTTGTACCTGTACGAAATTATCAATCTATGCACTCACTGGACATTTTATTCGGTAAACCGTGCTAGTATTGAGTTGGACCCCTTTTGGCCTTCAGAACCATCTTAATTCTTCCTGGCATAGATTCAACAAGGCTGATATGATAGCATCACACAGTTGCTGTGGATGTGTAGGCTTTATTGGCCTATTGATTGCAGACGCCGTTTGAGTTCAGTGAACGCATGTTCACAGTCATGTTCAAGAAATCAGTTTGAGATCATCTGAGCTTTGTGACATGGCACACTATGCAGCTGGAAGAGGTCAGAAAGTGGGTACACTGTGGTCATAAAGGGATGGACATGGTCAGTAGCAATACTCGAGTGGGCTGTGGTATGCTAGTATCAAGGGGTCCAAAGTATGCCAAGAAATTATCCCCCATACTGTTAGACCACCAGCAATTTCAACAGTTGATACAAAGCAGGATGGATCCATGCTTACGTGTTGTTTATGTTAAATTATGACTTTACCATCTGAATGGTGTAGCAAAAATGGGGACTCATCAGACCAGGGATCATTTTTCTGATCATTTTTTTGTCCAATCTTGGAGCACCTGTGTGATTTGCAGTCTCAGCTTCCTGTTTTTAACTGATAGGAGTTGGTCTCCTTGTGCTGTAGCCCATCTGCTTCAGGTTTGACTTGTTGCACATTTAGAGATGCTCTTTTGCATACCTTGGTTGAGCGGTTATTTGAGCTACTTTTGCCTTCCTACCAGCTCAAAACACTCTGGTCATTCTCCTCTGACCTCTGGCATCAACAAGGCATTTTTGCCCAGAGAGTTGCTGCTCACTGGATATTTTCTCTTTTTGGACCAGTCTCTGTAAACCCTAGAGATGGTTGTGTGGGAAAATCCCAGTAGATGAGCAGTTTCTAAAATACTTAGACCAGCCCATATGGCATCAACAATTGTGCTACATTCAAAGTCACTTAAATCACATTTCTTCTTCATTCAGTTTGAACTTCAGAAGGTCATCTTGACCATGTCTACGTGCTTAAATGAACAGAGTTCCTGCCATGTGACTGGCTAATTAGATATTTGCAATAACGAGCAGTTGAATGGGTGTACCTGACAAAGTAGTACAGAACCTTGAAAATGTTGTACGTGCTAAAATGACATCTTGGATGCTTTCAAAGGTGTTGCCATATATTATCCACTAAACATTATAATAAATAACAGTGAACAATAAACAGCATTAATTGTCTTAGATACACTTATATACAATTATCAAGGTACTACATTTTTTAAAACTTTTTAAAGATTTTCTTTGTTATCCAGACTAAGTCCATGAGGTTCAGTTCACAGCTCTATGGGGGGGCATACCATCTGTTGCAAGGCTGAATGTCTTTATGACTGTCTGTATGTTTGGGATCATTGTGATGCTGCAGAATGAACCTTGACAGCACTAATGAATATAAATCCCATCTCAACTTTTGGACAGAATTGTATATGTACAGATTTGATACTTAAAATGTATTGATGCGTTATTGAAATTATACTTTAATGCACTCGGTCACAACTAAACACATCAGTGTGAATTCCTAAGTGTAAAAAGCAGGAATAAATGATCTAAATTTAAAAAAGAAAGAAAGATGTGATTCTTCATGTATATTGTATGTTTTCCCTCTTTTTTTGCCCTCCCTCTCCGCCCTATTCCCAAACTCGCCACCTCTCTTTCCCCTCCCAACAGAGCAGCACGACGCAGTAAAATCATATGAAATTTTTCACTTGATCAGCACTTGCTTTGCTTTGCATAAGAGAGCACAAAGCAGACTTTCATAGTTCTTGGAAGGTTTCTGTCATTCTGAGTGACACAGAAGAGGGTAACAAACCTATGACTATCTCAAGTCAAAGCAGATCAGATGAGGATTATACTTTACCACCTCTGAAGCTGTTATATGTATGCATTGTGCTGGGGGTAAGTGTGATCTTGTACTTGAGTTAATTTGGAGGACAGTATTTGTTTTTCTAATGGTCTTTAAGCATATAAAAAGCTGGTAATTACTGCTCTGTGTGTGTGTGTGTGTGTGTGTGTGTGTGTGTGTGTGTGTGTGTGTGTGTGTGTGCATAAATAGCTGTTTTTGTGTTTTTTAACTCCCAGCAGGCAAACTTGATTTCTTAGAAACTCCGTGCTTTGCTGAAAATAAGTTCACCTCGTGGTTTACCATGACTCATGTTGTCATATGTACTTGATTCACATTACATAACTCTGTGTAAGGAATAGCAAAGTCTCAACCTGATTAGATTAGTAGAAATTTAACTTCAAGTCTTAAAGCCCTCCCAAAAGGTTTGGTTATACATTATGGTTAATGATCTCATACTATTGTGGAAATGCACACAACTAACCTTTCAACTTTTTGTTGTCTCTCTCTCTTTCTTTTAGGTCAGTATGAGTGGGGGGGTCAATGTGAAGTCAGTTCCCCGTGGGGCTCCCTCATCAGGAATCCCCCTCCCCCGCAGTCTGCTGCCCTCGTCTCCTAAAACAGAGCCCCGCCACCGGGCTAGTGACCTGCCCAGGCCCTCAAAACAGACCTCTAAACACACGCCTGTGCACACACCTGCACACTCACCATCACTTTCCCCGCGAAACTCCAGCATCCCTGGGCCTTCCTCCACAGACCTCCTGAGAGATGCCTGCCTGAAAAGTCAGTTTTTCCAGCGGACAGGAGCTCTTCCTGTTCCTCAGGTGTCACGCTCTGCCTACAGCAGCCCACTGACCCCGCGACGAGTACCTCTCCCGCACTCAAAAGACACGCTGGATCTGGGAAGATCTACCCCCGCTCAAATCCCCTTACAACTCCCCCAGGATGGCAACCGCAACAGAAGCACCTTTACAAATAAGAACCAAGCATATGGAGCCAGCAACCTGCGTCCACCATTCAATTTTAGCAGAGGAGGCAACTCAAACACTCTAACCCAAGCAATGAGTGATGCAATACCAGGGAGGGAAGAGGAGCCTCCAAAAAACCACACACCCCAGTCCATCATAATGAGCAACTGTAACATTCGGCCCACACTTATTCAGTCAAGTAACAAACATGCCATCAGAGATCACAGTGACTCCACCAGCCAGTCAGATGAGGAGATGGGGACTCCTGAGGATAGCAGTCCGGCTTCCTCTCCTCTTCCCTTGCCATTGCCATCTATCACATTTACCATGCCACTGACATCCAAGGATGGTGTTGATATGCAGGATCAGGAGGCTACATCTACAGACACACACACACCCAGAGTCAACATGGTTGCCGTGGCTCCTTTCAGCCATAGGTAAGGGATCTGTCATCAAACACAAACACAACTGAAACAGCAGTTTATAAAGCCACATACTAATCACCCTCAGGACACTAAAGACTTGCCCCAGAGGCCTGTTGTGGCCATTTTGGTCTAATTTCACTGCCTCCTGCCGCAACACTCATACACACACACACACACACACTTGGAGATTTTCTGGAGCAGAGCTGATTGTTATAGTGTCTTCTTGTTAGCCCCTGGGCTGACACAGTATACTGTTTTTTTTTTTCTCATGGACACACAGTTTTTCATGATTTTGAAATCACATTGTACAGCATCTAATATAAGAAATAAAACATCTAATAAAAACCTGTAAATTTCCATTTTTTTCTTTAATAATGATAGGATTGTGCACAGTGTTTTGCACCATGTCTTCATTTTTCTGTTTATATGATTTGCTTTTATGGAAATAATTGAGATAGTCATCGCCCCTTTTCTTCTACTATCATACACAGCAGTTTGTGCATTTGATTGCAATCAATGATATGGGGGTGATTTGCATGTTCAGTAACAGATGTGTGATGACTGTGTTTGTAATGTGTTGACAGGCTGCAGATACAAGAAAGTGATATTGTTGTGGATGAACTGAGTGACTGCTCATCTGGATCCATAGAAGTCTGCTGTGATGACCTGACACCAGGTTAGAGTCAATAACACAGGAGTAACACATACCTCCTCTCCTTTCTGCCCTTTCTGAACAAAACTTAATCTAGTTTTGTCAGCCGAGTTAAAATCAGGGCGCCAAGATGCCAAGAGCACTTCTGACAGGTACGAATGATGCGTACTTTCTGGCAGCCAGACGTATTTACTGCCACAGAGTCATGAATGGCGTCAGACAGAACATGGCTGACCTGTGGGTCTCATTGTGGAACCTGAATAGACTCAGTGAATACAGAGGGACAACCATTCTTTGTCCAAATGTATGTCTGTCATGCTGCAAGTCATCATTCTTCAGGAGCCATGTCTGACGTTAGGTGGTGTAATTTTCTGTGCGTGTCTCAGCCTGGGGCTCTGCTGAGTATCGTGGTTCCTGGATGAAGAGATGGAAAAGAGGGATGGGCTCAGGATGTTAGGATGAAGGACGATGACAGTGGTGATGTGGGTCAGTAATGGGATGAAATGGGGCACTCCTTAACTTGCTGCCAGGCAGCATTATATGCGCACTGATTTCATATTCATCCAAGAGCTGTTGTGGAGTTTCAGCCCATTCTTCCTTCTCACAGTTCTTCTTTTCAAACTTCATTGACCTGAAAAGCCACAGTCCCAGCATGACCCCATCCCTGTCCTGATCCTGTGGATTTTGAGTAATGGTTTGTTCTGTACCCACAGCTATAGTCATGCACTGTCGTGGTCAGTCTGAGTCTAAGAATGTGGATGTGCTTCAGAGATATGACTTCTTCAGTGGCTTAGTGAATCATTCTTTTTGATGTGGCGTCAGTAGAATAGAAAAAAGAATGACTGCTTTTTCAGTTATCATATGTATGTTAAAATATGTGCAGTGTAGTCAGACACTGCTGTAAGTATTGAAACAGTCTTACTGGGTTTAGATATACCATGTATTAGGTGAACACTGTGGGAATTATAACCCTTTCTATATGCAATGTCCAAGTTTAGGGATAATGTAGAACAATGTAATTTAATTCAGAACTTCAATCTTTAAAGTAAAGCAGCTATGAGCAATGTCACATTCATGGTTGCTGAGTGGGCCCAGAGATGACACTGTAAAGCTCTGCTGGTGAATAAAATTCGTTGCATGACCTGAAAAACTAGCAACTTTTCTGTCAGGCCCATCTGCACATTTTGTATAGCACTAAATGTGTGCTAATAAACCCTGCCAACATGGTAAATATGTTAACCATGCAAGTTTTAAACATTAGCACACATTTATGTTGAAGTTCCTTTAGCATTTTGTTGTACAGTGATATTTATTATTTCACATTCTCAAAAGATCACATTTGTTTGTTGAACTGGCCGTTGGCTGAATTAAGCAAAGATGGATTTACATTGTTTTCGGAAAGCTGCCTTATGTTTCTTGTTATTTGTGCAAATGGTGATGAAACAATTAGAAACACTGACTATTTTTGCCTTTTTTATACTTAAAATCATATGTGCTAGACCACAGAGACTTTAGTTTTAAAGGGCTTTGCAGCCAGACTCACAAAATAAAGCTCCTGGTGTTGACTTCTTACTCAAATAATTATGCCACCCAAAACCCCATTTTAATATAATTTTATAGATGCTGAATTTTATTACAGTTCACTGTGATGCATTTAACTCAGCTTTGTTATTTGCTTTATTAAAGCATCTGAAAGACAAGTTTGCTTTCTGATCGATGACTTGGAGAAAATAAGAGGAGAGACAAGACTGAAACCGCCACCCTTTACTGTAGAAAACGTTAACATTTTCTCTCTTGAACTTTGAAACGCGCCAGTGTCCATTGTTATAATTCTAACAAAACGTCCTGCACATAGAAATCATTATATCATAATCAGTCATCTATTATCATCATCATTAATGTTAATGCCTCATTTCCAGGTGTGTTGTCTTTTCATAGGTGTCTCCATCCCATTCTTGTAAAAGTTTTATCTCTTGAATCCCTTACAGATAATTATAAAGTGAACAAACACTGACTCTATAATTTCACTCAAAGATAAAATTATTAAAGGCTGCTGAATTTGATATCAAAATCCAAAAAAAGCACTTTTCCAGTCATTATTCAACTTTATAATTCAGGGAAGATTGTAGTCATATTTCACAGATAGTCAGATACTGAAGTGGTGATCTTTCATTAATTGTCTTCATTACTTGCAGTGCATGAGTCTGAACAGATGGATGTAAAGTACAACTTGGGTGTCTGGCAGAGAGAATTATAAGCTCAAGGCAGTAGTCTCAGTTTGAACATACATTGTATCACAAGAATAGAGTTGTTTGCAAATGAAACCTTTATAGAACCTTTAACCATCTGGTTGTGGATAGGGGGATGGGAACTGGTGGTGGACCAACCCTGGTCTTTAAAGGCTTCTGGCTGTCTTGGGGCTAGTTCTGGCCTTTTAATTGGTGCCTAGCAGGCGTTAGCAACAGGACAAAATTATCTTAGATGCCTCTGAAGCTGCATTTACATGGATGGTGGGCTGGCACTGTAATAACTGTAATTTAGGAAGCGGAGGAAGGGAGGGAAACAGGGTGGAAGGCAAAATTTGTAGGGAAGGAAGAGAGAATGAGGGAGAGGGGTGAGAGATGAAAGGAGAAGACCAGTGAGGTCGGTGGGCTAATGAATTTCATTTTATGTAAGGAGGACAGAGAGTAAACAATAAGTGTGTGCACTGAGATGAAAAGACAGATTATTAAATGTTGGTTAATATTTTTACAATCTGTCGGTGGTGAGCAGTCATGATAAAGCCCAGTTATCTGGTGTAGTAGTGGTTGCCCTTAGTGCCTAGAGTGGATTTCCTTAAATGTAATATTTTCCATATGCATTAGATTATATCAAGGTAACACGATCAGCTCTTACATCTTTTATCTGAGACCCTAATGAAGACTTGAGCATTTAATGTGATTGTAGAACCATGTGGTCTCTCAATTAGCCCCCAGACCTACTGACCTTATCACTCTCTAGAGAGGTGTATCTGGGCATGCATTTTGTTATATGTGTGTATATGTGTGCTGATGTATGCATGTGTGACAGTACACAGATGGCTTTTGAAAGATAAATGTGGTGTGGGCTGCGTGTCATTTGTCATCTCCCAGCAAGGTTCTGGCCTGAAATTCCCAACGGACAAAATGTTTCTGTCTTGTTCTTCGTAAGCACGCACACTGACACATACCGTACAGACAATTACAAACATCGTGGAGGTAACGAAGGATATGAAACATCACAACATCCCACACATAGACCTCAGTTTATTCCTATACCCTGTATTTTATTATTTTCACCGGGCATGGCCATGACAATAACGGAAACAAGCCACGTGTCCTCTCCAATTGTCAAGGCAGGCAGGCAGCGTTAGGACCCAAATGCAGGACTCCGACAGACAGGCACAAACTAAACGTGGCTTTATTGCTGAATTCAAATACTAAATACAAAATCCTCCATGGAACAGAGCTTAGCAGATAATCTGGAAATCATAAATCTTATGCGAAACAAGGAACAGAGAGACACACGACCAAGAGGAGACGATGTGACAAAGAGCAGAGGGAAACTGAGGCGATATATACACACAGGGTAACTAGAGGAGAGTGGAAACAGCTGGGGAAAACAGGTGGACAAAATAACACTAACGAGACAAGGGGAAGCCAAACTGAACACAATTCCAATGAAACAAGACACTATTAAAATAAGGAAGGAAGTGTGTAAACAGGGAAACAGAAACACAGAGAGAGAAGCATGCTGAGGAAAACTCACAAGACACTAACAGAACCCAAAGACTCACAAACTGAAACACAAAGGAAAAATACAAAACTGCAACACCTACAATAAACTCAAAACACTGGAACGAAAGGCCCAGGACCATGACACCAAAAGCATAAACAGAGATGTGTTATATCTTTATTTCACCCTCCTGCAGGTCAGTGTTGTCCTGCATACCTTAGTTTGGGATTATCTCATTTACAGAAGCAGATTTCGCAAACCCCTCAGTGCTTTTCATTTGAGGCTAGCAAAAGGCAGGGAAATCTTTAGTAATGAAGGTATGAAATCAGCTTGCCGTTTATAGATGTCATGCTTGCCATGCCTTTAATGCCCCTGGACAGTCAAGCGAATAGCATTTTGGTAACCCCGACTGCATCTACTAGACAGTGTGTAATCCTCTTTGGCCAATCTAATCAGGGAGGCATATGCCGAGTTGGCGTTGGATAGTGATGAGTGGTTTAGTAGCTTTAGGAAGATGAGCAGACATAAGAATGGACTAGATTATATCCACGCTCATCACCCCAGAGTGAGGCAGTAAATCACTATTTATGGTTTAATGTCATGCCTTACTCTATATTTGACCCAAACTTTGACCTGTCAAGATGTGTGCTGTCTGGTGTTGGGGTATAATGACGAATGCCTTCATTTTAAAAATATTTCTTTAAAATCTCTTGGAATGGTTTTGAGTGTTATTGTGCAGCACTCCATAGACCACAAGACATTTGGTTTAGAAAGCTGTGCTGCATGACTAAACACCACTTCTCCTTGTTTTGATTTTGCTCTAAGCACCTCTACATCCTCTTCCCATTGATGTAAGAGGTCTTAAAGGGTTAAATTGCTTTAGTATAGCACTAATATATTTAGGGCAAGCTCAGTGTATGGGTTTGTAAGTAAGTAATAAAAATCTTAAAATCAATTTTGTGGCTTACGGGCAACCAATGCAGAGACTTAGGAACTTTGGTAATGTGGGCTATGCTTTTGGTTTTTGAGATCAAGCAACAAAATTTTGGAAAATCTTTTCAGGAAATCATCCATTGAATTATACCAAAGATAAACCTTTTTGTCAAAGTTAAGTCTGACTGTGATTCTAAGAGGAAAAAATGCTGATTTTCTTGTTTTTGTGCATTGCACTGCAAAATTGTAAGAGTCAGTTAAAACATGATGCAGTACTGTTTAAAGTGCTTTGACTTTTATGTGATCAGCAGCTCAAACATTTTCTGCCAAATAAAACTAATTCTGTTTTTTATTTGATTCATTGCAAGAAATCCTGTGACATTGTTATTTACCATACTGTTTAAGAGTCTTGAGTCACCCCCTCAGTTCTTTATATTTTGCTTCCAAGGAGCCAGACTTTCAAAGTGGTGCTGAGCAATAGTTCTCCAGGCTTTTAGAAGGTCAAAGTGTTTTTCTTCGGACATTGGCTGCTTTTTTGCTCATCTTCAGTCCAGTCCTTGTACCTGACCACTTTCAGAAATTTTTTTGTTTGTTTGTTTAGCCACTTAACACTCAACAAGGTACAACTCACAAAAGATAGAGATGAACCAATGTTGTATCTACACATATAAAACAACTTAGCAAAGAGCCAAACTTAAATGGTGCTTTTAGGCACTTTGTTACTAGCAGCCGGTAGCAAAAGCACATAATTTTATTCCCATTTTCTTAGTTGAATTGTTGAAAAATCTCAAAATAAACTTACAGGTGAATGGGGTCTAAAAATCATGTCCTCAAGAAAAAAAAACAGGGCCTGAGAGATGCACTGCTGTTCACTGAAGCCTCATCAGAAATGGTATGAGGGACGCCAAATTACACAAGAACTGGACTGAAAATCAGTGGCAACAGGTCTTATGGAGTGATGAATCTATCTGTAGACTCTGTCATGGTTTGAAGCAGCATTTCAGCCGATAGTGTTGGGAAAAAATAACGTCAGATTTTGATCCACCATGGAATACCATCTGGAAAGCATCTGATTGGCAATAGTTTCAGCATGAGGATGATCGCCAATGCACTGCCAGTGCAATAAAAGCATACCTGAATAGAAAAACACATAATGGAACACTATTAGTCATAGATTGGCCTCCCCAGAGCCTGGATCTTGACATTATTGAAGCAGTGTGGGATCATCTTAACAGAGAACAGAACAAAAGCAGCCAACATCCAAAGAAGAGGTTTGGGATGTCTTTCAAGAAGCCAGGAGAATTATTCCCGAAGATGACCTAAAGAAATTACAAGAAAGCTTGCCTAGGAGAGTTCATGCTGTGGTGAAGAATAATGGTGGTCATGACAAATGTTGACTTTCAAGCTTGTTAGCATTGCACAAACTCTGCTTTTACCCCATGTATGTTTGCACATGTTTCAGTAAACCACTGCACTTATTTTTCCAGCAAAATATAAAGAAAGGGTGTCTCTAGACTTTTGGCACAGTACTGAGTTTGCTTAGTGGGTTTGCATAGGAACACAGGGGAGACTGTAGGCAACAGATCTGGGTCCATTTGTGTGGTAGGGTCAAGGTTTTTGAATGATAAAAACCAAGTGGAAGCATGTACACGTCAACATGTAGGGGGCCAAGGACTGAGCCTTGAGGGTCACCACAGGTGAAGGGCATTTGTTGTGATTTATGGTTGCCAGTAGCAACATACATTCAGCAAGTAAGATTTCAAATATTTCTGAAGTGCAGAAAATCAGCCCAGTTTTAAGTTTATGTCCAAGCAGCCACCTCCTGCTGTCTGCTTCTCCTTTTGCCCCCGCCCCCGGGGGGTCATTTCTTCACAATGCACACAGTAATGCACAGCTGCATTACAGAGCAAGAGATGAGGGAGGAGAGAATGGAGGGAGAAGAGGAATTGAGGAATGGGTGAATGAACATATACACAAGATGCTTCTTGACCTGTGGGGTGACTCCCAACCCAGGGAGTCAAGTTAAGTCATTCATGTGAGTAACTTCTCTGTGTTGGAGCACACGCCCACTGACACAGGAATGAAGTCACAAGAACATCTAATTAATAACCCATGAGAAATCAAGAGGACACTTACATATAAACACATACTGTAGCTTTAGGATGCATGTTTTAAGCAAGTGCATTTTTTTATGCAAATATTACTGTTCATGTTACTTCAGCAACACTGCCGATGATCCATTACTGCTGTATGCACGCCACGCTGTAGCCAGGCAACCACTCTCAGCAGAAGAGCATTATGGGATACCCCTGGGAAATGTGCTGAGAATGTCAACATTGAGGCATCTACAAGGGAGTGTCTATAAAGAGTGATACCTTTTAAAACACAATTTCCCACTTTTCACACACTGCAAATATTCTCTGCAATTCAGTGGATGCTTTTCATATCTCAACTGCCGTGGGAGTCAGTGACGAATGTCTGGCATTTGCTCTGGGAGAGAACAGTGTTTTTGCTGGATTAACTGACTGATGCACTCACATTATTGTCGCTGGTAGCTGAATTTCCCAAATGTTTAGGCCAGTGACTCATGCTGTGCATCATCAGCACTCCATAAGACCACTAAAGAGGTGTCATTGTGAAAAGCTCACTCCCTCATTCACACAATTCAGCTAGGAAGCCGCACACTGTATGTATCAGTCAGATTGCGGTCTCACTGTTTTGTGTGTAAACAGGACATTAATAGCCATGTCATTGTGAGTTGTCCCTTGTGTAAGAGTGTGTCATGGCCTGGTATTCTTCTTCATGTCCTGTGCACCCCATGCATCAGCGTGTTAGCGGACATAAGCAAACGTAGCAGGAGTGGCGAGGCAGCGACGCAGGATATCCCCTCTCTGTCTTACAGGCTTCCTTTGCTCCTCTGGCAAACACACAGAGATCCTTCCTCACCCATCGTCTTCCTCCTCTTCTCACTTTCTTCATTGCCTTGTTTTCTGAATAATAATTTGAATTTTTTTCTTCTTTTTTTACTTTCCCCCTACTAATACCATCTACTAGGCTTCTTTCATGTTGTCAGGCCTCTCCTGTTTTGACTTGGTCTTTATATCGGCATCTTCTATTCTCAGTCACGCTCACTCGTCATTTTCTAGTCACTTCTCCCCTCCATTCTTGCATGCTTCATTTTTCTAGCAACTTTTATTTTTACTCATACACAGAAACTCAAAACAAGAGGAACCAAAAGGGAGTGCATGACAACAGGGAGTGGGTGAGAAGTGAGAATACATGCCATCTGTTTAGCCTGAATGGGAACTATTCCTCAAAAAGTTTAAGGAGCTGTGTTACATGCAGTTACATCCAAATTTGCAGAGCCTTCCTCTTTGCTCGCAGTATTTTTCCTTTCAAAGGTGGTGATCTTGTGTATGCTTGTAAACATGCATATAATGTGGCACACAGTGTCTCTGAGTGTGTGTCCTACTGGCTGCTTCACATGACTCGTCCGTCGGAGTACAGTGGTGGATCTGTTCTGAACTGTTTAGAGATGCTAGGGCAAATATACTCATGCAAAGTACTAAGTTTCCCTCTGTGTGTCTATCTGTCTCTCTCTGCTTCTGTTTCCCCCTGCTTTCAATCCATCCTTTCACATGTTGCATCATACCTGTCTCTCTTTCCTTTACTTAGCTTTGCTTAAAAGTCTCTTTATATTTGAATTGACCTGTTTGCCTGTTATCGTAGGAAATTTCCCAAGGGTTTAGGCACTGTGGTCAACGCCCACCTGCCCGCGTGCGCACACACACACACACACACACACGCACACACACACACACACACACACACACACACACACACACACACACACACACACACACACTTCTGTATCATGCTGTGAGTCTACTCCATGCTGAATGTGTATCCTAGTGCTGAACATTGGCGCTCATCACACTCTGAAACTGCCAGTGTCTTTGATCTCAGGCCAGATTGCTCAGGTCAGTTTGTCAGGCTGCACAGACAGTATCCTCTGTGTGTGTGTGTGTGTGTGTGTGTGTGCACACGCACGCAAGGGAGACTAAGTGCATATAAAAGGAGAGAATATACAGTATGTTTACATCAGCCATAAATTAAGATGATTAGACCTTGGAGCCAGAGAAACCAGTACTGGAACAAACAAGTGGCTGTGTGGTGCCAACACTTTACCTGTGCATATATATGCTTTCAAGAGCAGTGACGCGTATCTCTACCCCATGCGCCACAGACTGGCCTTGTATGTGGTCACTCACTTTTGACTATCCTTAATCCCTCATCTGGGAGGTATAAGAGCTGACGTACAGCACCTATTAGCCTTAAATTACATTCCTCAATTCCGCTGCTGACCTGCTAGCTGCCCCCAGAGCCCCCATAACTGTCACCAGGCACCTCTGGAATAACCACCTCAACAGTGGACCTTTATTAAAACTAGCTGCTTCTAATTAATGGCTTTGGCCTTTTCACAATAAAACATGCATTGCATGTCTGTATTTTTGTATGTACTAAGCTCCTGTATTACACAAACTCATTCAAGGTCAAATAATTGTTAGGTTAGGGGCAAGTATACACACTAAGAGCCTGTCATCATCAGTTTTAGGTTCAGTTGGCACCAGTTTGGTAACTGATGAAAAATGGTCCTTTAAAGCACTGCTCTAATATTGAGCTTGGAAAGTGTGCAAACAGGACATTACTTGTTTTTACTCGGGTTTAGTGTCAACTGATTTATGCAAATATAACAGAAAACAGCCTGCTTATTTGAATACTGCTTCCAGCACTTTGAGGCCTGATATCATCATAGCTGCAGGCACTACTGCCTACATATTACAGAAAATCGAAGTACAGTAATGGTAATACAACCAGACCCTAAACACTGCACCAGCTACAAAACCAGACAGGATGCATTACTACACAAAAACAAATTATGCTGCAAACAGCTATATTGATTGATAATGGGTTATGATGGACTTGGAGTTCATTTTATAACCTGTTGTCATCGTTACCTGTAATGGGAATTAAAACAGAGCACATCATCACATTATTTCTCTCTGTCTTATCAGAAATCCAGGGAGCCCTCTGTGTTACGAGAAATCATAAGAATAGATTCAGTAGGTGTTTGAAGTGAACAATCGGACATGGCGATGATGACCGTTAAACAAGAAACTGATAAGGTGGATGAGGAAGAAGAAGCTCTTTTTCCTTCTTTGATTAAGATTCAGTGTCTACTGTGATCAAATGACATAGCTAAACATGCAGGACTGGAGCTTTGGCTTCTCTGGGCCTGTCTCATCAATGTGACACGCTCATAGAGAGACTCACACACACACACACACACAAACACACACACGCTCATACACACGCGCAGGAAGACGGACAAAAACAAAGACACCGACATTCATTCACATCAGCATGCACACGTGCGCTCGCTTTTAACCACTGAGGTATCGTAATTGTTGTCCTGAGGGATGGATTTAGAATGTGATGAATCTATACCCTTAAAATTTGATTGCCTGTGCATCTGATTTAACTGGGGGGGGGGTGATACTGGAAAAAAGTAAAGGAATAAAGGGAAATGAAAAAACAGCAATGGAGTGGTGTGGTAATATGAGGCCTGGTGGGGGGCTTACATATGTGATGAGGTCTGTTAGCTACTAATTGAAGCATGTTTAGTGGCCTGGGTTGTTGCATATTAGGGACTGACTAATGTGTATTCTCTTATCCTTGACTGATCCTGCAGTCACAGCTTTTTTTTCCCAGAGAATTTAAATCAGCTTAATCATGGGTGGGCCCCTGGTGATGAGGGCACATAAAAAAATCTAAATATGAATGGATGAATAAAACAGTTAATGTGATTATGAATAATGGCCGAGGGTTTGGAGAAGTGTGTGTGTGTGTGTGGGGGGGTGTATTTAATAACCTTGACAATGTTGTCATGTAGCTTAATACAAATATAAATACACTGTCTTGCTTTCCATTCTTTCTTTTCAAAAAAAAGAGAAAAGAATAAGAACAAATGGCTTAAAAAGAAATAGCAAGTGGGTGAGGACAGTAAAAGGGAAGAGTGCTAAAAGTGATTATAAAAAAGAAACCTTTTATTGCAACACAGGAACAGGGAAGAGCTGAGTTGATAGAAAATGCTGGTAATTTGTCGTCAAGCCCTTATGTTTGCACTCACTGGTGTGCAGCATAACACAGCGTATGCGGCGTGTGTTAGAGAGAGAGAGCGAGAGAGAGAGAGAGAGGCAGTGAATCAGCGAGTGGGAGGAGAGAGAGACAACAAGAAGGAAGGAAGGATGGAAAGAGCAGGAAGAAAGAGAGGGAGGGTGAATGAGCCAGCGGGGGTAGAGTGAGCAAGGCAGCGAGTGAGGGCGAGTTAGCGGGAGGAAAGAAAAAGGAGGTGGGGGGACGTTGCTGCTGCTGCTGCTGCGACTGTTTCTCTTGTCAGTTGGCTGCTGCTTGCCTGGCGAACAGGAGGGAGCACAGAGCGAGAGAAGCACAGGGGGACACAGAGAAAGAGACTGGTCAGTGCTGTGTTTTATTCTGGCAGCACTATTGTCATCTGTGTGGCTCTGGGAGCTGCAGACACACTGTGAGGGAGTGGATTTAGGCACTGGACACATATCTGCATATCCATGGATTATCAGCAGTGAGTAAGGCTGGTACTCTACTAACCCACTCATTTTCAACAGAGGGGTGAAGCCACAGTCTGTCACTGCGGGGAGTCTGGCTGTCTTGACCCTGGAGTGAAGAGGGAAATTTGCCCAGACAGTCTTTGTCTTTTACACCTTTTTTCTTCCCCTTTCTTTCTCCATGTCTTTCAGTGTTTTTTGCTTGTGTCTGTTTCAGAGTGTACCACTCGATGCTGTTGCTTTGCTCTCTGCAGGAGGGATGCTGGAGGCTAATGTGGCTAACATTAGCATGACGGCTAAGCCCAGAGAGCTGGACCTCAGGTCCGCTGCTGTTTCCTGCCAGGATACTTCAGCCCAGGCCATGTCGTCTAGGAAACAGACAGCCAAACCCTCTGCTCTGCCCCAGGGGCCTCCACGTCCCTCTGGGTCAGAGCTCAAGGTCTACCGGCCCACCTCCGGATCTATCCCCATTCCAATCCCCAATCCATCTGGGCTCCGCAAGCAGCGTTCACTCAGCAACTTGTCTGTGCTCACTGATGCTGAAAAAAAGCTGCACCTGTACCAATCTACCAGGTGGAATGATGATACAAGCCGGACTGGCTCTGGGACCAACAAAGCGGGCCAGAGTAAGACAGGTCAAGCAGGTGGTGGGAGACCACCGCTGTCCCGGACACTTTCAAAATCAGAACAGTCTCTCTTTTCAAGGGAAACCCAAATCGTTATGCTCCCCTTCTGTGACTTCTAATATAGGCAAGCCAAGTCGAATCCCTGCACCTGGTAAACCACGGGGACCTTATGCTGAGGTCAAGCCAATTAGCAAAACCTCTGAGGCAGGCCAAACAGCAGATACAGACCCTGCTGATCACCAAACTAAAGGTAACTCCAATGGAGCCGGGACTACTGGAACTAATGGCAAGAAACCTGGGGAGAATGCAAAACCTGCAGCTCTGTCCGCGGAGGAAAAGAAAGAGAGGAAGGGGATACAGGGAGAGGATGACAAGAGCTTTCTAAAGGTGGATCCAGAGTTAGTGGTGACAGTCTTGGGAGACCTGGAACAACTGCTCTTCAGTCAAATGCTGGGTGAGTCTGTTAATTCTATCCCAGTTTTTCTATTATTCATGTTATTTGTTCTCACTTACAGTTGGCTGCAATGATGTGAAGGTAATTACTGACTCGGTGGAAACTGAAATACATAAACAGTCAAGCATGTGACCCTACATGCTAAATGTCTCTGCTTTTCTCTCCTTTCCACACCCAAACCTTTTCTTCCAGCTCTGGCTCTAGCACCAGCATCAACAGTGAATTTTAAATTAGTTCCGTCTCTATTGCAGCACACCATACTGTGTGTATGTGTCAGTGTGTTTTTTTTTAGTTTTTTTTTTAGTGCTTTTCACTATATAATAGTGACAGCCCTTGGTCCGAAGGTAGTGTTTTTCCCCCTGTTGACAACACTGTAAACAATTACGCATGCTTGGTTTGAATGTGCCAAACCCATTTCTGCTCTATGTATTTGTGTATGCATATGTGTGCATGTGTGTATAAGCACTGTGTGCTCCTACAGAGCAGCTGAAGTAAGCATTTCCATAGGGCTGACATTGTTGTGTTGTTGATTCATTAGTCATGCACTGTAGTGTTTCCTCCTCCTCTCATTTGACCCCACTGCCACAGTGTGCTAGATTTACATGAACATATCATTATACCCTGAGCTCTGTGTGTTTATGTTTCTACCGCAACAACCCTGTCAGCATCGGAACTTATTCTAAAATTAGCAGCATATTTCAATGCCAGTAAGCATATGTATCACCTACTGCATTACTGTGAGCAGCAGTCTAAACTGCTTCTATCTGCAGGCCTGCCAAAATCAGCCATTCGTTAATAAAGGCCGTGTGAGTGGGACTGGTGGGGAGTGTGTTTTCCAGTCTGTAAATAAAACGGCTGCTTATTGAGCCACGCTCCGGTCACAGTGGGCCACATATTTAGCCTCACACCACCCCCCTCACCCCTTCCCTCCCCCTCTAGTTTCATTGATCTCTGGGCCACTGACAGATGGTCACTATCCACCTCCACCCCCCCGCCCCCCATCTCATCCCCCTGTTACCGGGGGCAACATGCAGGAGGAGACAAGGGAAAGTGAGTGGGTGGTGGCATGGGCAGGTAGTGCTCACCCGTCCACACACTCACACGTGCACTCAGGGACTATCCAAGCAGTTGTACTGGGACACATTGTATATTCCAAGTTTTAGCTACTGTGGGTGTGCTGTGAGAACGATGACTGAGTTTGTGATTATTAGGTCAAACCAGAATTTGAATCTGCACCTACCAGCCATTATTCATTCATACACGCACACACATACAGTCTCCAAGAGTGTGTTTCTCTATTGCTCATTCTCTTTCCATCCCTCCCTCTCAGTAGGAGTACCAGATAGCATCAGAGATGCTATCTGGAAATCCAGGTGAGATGAGGAAAAGAGGAGTTCAGTAGGTCGTCGTATCTCACTCGATGCAAGGAAGTCATTTTCTGCTCATCATCAAACCTTTACCTTTGCTCCACTCTCTTTCACTGCACACTAGCTTGCGTCCTGCAGCACAACTCCAAATCACAGCATGAATGACCTTGCCCCAGCAGTCCTGCGTGTGTACTGTCCATTTTGTGTGTGCATGCGTGTGCGTGTGTGTGTTGTTTATATCATCTGTGTGTGACCTTGTTCCTTATTGTGATGATGCTGACCACACCTACACTGAGGCAGCCAGGTAGGGAGGAGGGAGATAAGGATGGAAAGGGGAAAAAAAAGAAGAAAGGAAGCTGATGGAAGAACCTGGTAATGATAGAGATTAAGGATTAAAAAAAAAAAGGAAAGGGTAGAACTTCATTCATAGAGTGAGATAAATGAAAGAAAGAGACACACTGAAGAAAAATAATAGTAATAGGCGATGACCTAAATTTCTATCTGAGAGCTAAATGACCAAATACAGTATAGCTTTGGGTCATTACAGTCTCTTACTACCTGCCAGAGGTTTATCACTGAAACTGACAGGAAGTATGTAGGGTAGCTGTATGTGCATACTCATGTAAATTTGTGAGTGTGTTTGTATGTGTGTTAGGGAGAGGTTAATTGTAACTTGCCCTGTAGCTTGCAGCTGTGGGCTCATCCTTTATCGCATCTACTTCTCCATTTCCGATGGGACGCTTGGCTAATTGGTTTCTGCTCCGTGTGCTCTGTCATAGGAAGATAGATTATGGATGTTCAATGGATCATTTCAATCCTTTTCCTATATACAGTCCCACCTTCTGCTTTTCTCCTTCCTAGAGACATGAATGTAATGTTCCCTGTGGTGTGCTGTATTGCAAATTGATAAATTAACCTTAATGTGGTCAAGGCCTTGTTTTTGTGGAAGCTAGACGCCAGCTTTAAGCTACTGGGAGTGAAATCTGTGCTTGTGTCTTGTGCATGTCATTTTGTATGACATCTAGCCACATGCACTGAGACACCGTCCTTTTGAGATCAGCCTACAGTAATGGACAAAGATAATGAAGAATGCCATGGTAGTATAATCAGGATGTGTAACCCAAGACCATCAGCTGTGTGCTTAAAAGGGATAAACCCCGTCCCGTACACCAAAATAAACAGGAAAAAAACAATCCCGGATTTTTCAAGGTTTGGCCTTTATGTTTATCTTGTGAGGTGATTTAGGATTAGTGTTTGTATTATCTGTTTTTTCTGTAATCGGACGTACAGGTTTAACCACTGAGTGATGAAGAGCTTTTCTCTAATTGGATTTAGAGAATTACTTGACTTGCTTGTCCATGGGCAGCAGCTCTGGACTTGAAAAGTTAATTCCCGCAAATGCAGCTTGTATTATATGATATCTCGTTAACGGCATTAAAATTAACGTTAGATATGCAAGTTGAGAATTATGAACCTTAGCATTAAAGTTTTGCCAGTGAAATATATTGACATAGGTTGTCAGAGTAATCCAGAGGACTGAACCTCAGATGTCTGCCACTAATGACACCTCCCATCCAGCACCCATAATGAGGTGAGTGTGAGAGGGTAAGCCCCCTAAAGCAGTGGCCTTTCTCAGCATGGGGCAGGCACAGTGACAGAGAATCCAGTCTAAGACACCAACCAAGCATCCGGATTAAACCTCACATAAAGATAATGAGAAGTTTCAAGCCCCTTTCCACTAATCACGGATCTATCACCCTGGAAAAGACCAGCCATAAAGACTAAAATGAATTAAAGATTAAAGCCCTCAGAGCATCTGTTTGGTTAGAGATTTGGGCATTTGCGGGAGTTTTGCTTTTCAAAGGATCAGATAAGGGAATATAGATTTAGGTTAGAAGATTGAAAATGCTGTGTGGTCTCGATTTTGGCCGAGCATGAAGACTCAGCAGAAGGGAACTTACTGTGACTCAGTGACACATGGATGCTCATTAATGCAGCCTTAACAACCAGTGTGATTGTAATTTTAGTTTGGCAATCATTGTCTTGTGTGTGTGTGGGCAAGTTTGTGTGGTTGATGGTTCCTCTTTGTGTCATCATCAGCTGTCTGAGGAACAATAACCCCACAGAAAAGTCGACAAAGCCTGAAATGGAAGACACACATATGCACAAACACGCAAATGCACAAACACATACGCACACACAAGCCTTCAAGAGAACTTAAAAGCTCTGCAGGAAATAATGTCAAAGCAAAGCTCACACATGCTCACACATGCACGTTCACTGATACACACTTCTGTCTAAACTCCACTGTATTCACCCATTTGGCTGTGGCAGGGTATTTTTCATAATCGGTTCCTCAATTGTGATGGCATTTCTGAGTCTTTAATGTGATGCGGGTGCGGTTGGAGCGGCTGGTTACACCCTGGGCTTTGCTGACTGAAGGATTCAGGGCAGTAGTCCTCCCATCGAGGAGGTGGTGACGAGCCAAATAAACACAAATGCCCAAGGAAAGTGAGGAATAAAGCATCTCTCCAAATCTCTCTCTTCCTCTTCCTCTCTTTCAACTCTGATATGAGTTGACGGGCAGCAGTGTTCTGTCACAAGTCAGACAGCAGAGAGGATATTTCTGGTACCAGTGTTTCAGGAGGAGGACAGAGGACATCTTTTTAGTCTGATAGGGAGTATTCATAGATGAAAGGCCTGTTTCTGCATATAGGTTCTCGTATGATTATTCATTTGCACTTATTTGGTTTGTGTTTGTGTATTTGTGTGTGTTTACAGTGCTCTGTGGTCAGTGTCTAAGGACTTAATGCAGGAGCCATTGCATTAGCGCTGTCTGCTTCCTGCCATCCTCTGCCTAAATCATATTAGTACTCTCTTTGGTTTTGTCTCACTTGCTGTTGCACAGTAACACACAGGCACACTCCCTATCACTTAAAATACAAGTAAGTTATTGTACTGATACAATTATATAATTTGTAATGTACCATGTTGACAGTGGCAGGGCTTTATTTTATTTTATTTGGATTGTGTTTTAAAGCTTTAAGTGCTTATTGATGAAACTGGAGCGCTCATACTCGCCTTCAGTTTACCTAATATGAGTCTCACGGGAAAACTGTCAAAAATACTGGCTAAAACATCCAAACATAATCATTTTAACTCATCTTACTTGGTATTATGCAATATAGAATGCTTATATTTGTGTGTGTGAGTGTGTGTGTGTGTGTGTGTGTGTGTAAGAGAGAGCAGAAGACGAAGACAGAAGAAGAGTTAAGCAGGTCACCTTGTTATGAGAATACTTAGTACTCATCTATTTTTATTCTGTTTATGTTTTCCTCTTGTGAAAAGTCTCACATAAAAGTGCCCATTGTTCCTGTTGCAGCTCCTGGCATGTTCTAGCTGCTTTAAGGATGTAGTGTCAGTTGCGCGCGCACACACACACACACACACACACACACATCTGAGAGATTGTTGCAACAGTGTTGCACTTAGCTTGCCCCAGTGAGGATGTTAGTGCAGGGTCGGCTGAAGCAAAGCCAATGAGGTGCAAACTGAGACGTGAGCTAGGAACACCTCCGCTATATTTGTTAAGCTGACTATATTGAAGTCTATATCACAAATCAGTAGCTGGTTAGTTTGGCAATAACATTTCTGTCAGCTAGCTATGCTAAAATTCAGTAAATCACAGATCTGGATTTATAGAAGGCTGATTCCTCAGAGAGCTTGGAAATTGACAGACTTGAACTGGAAACTGAATTTCGTACAGTCTCGGCACAAACCAGCTGTAGTGCTGGGAATACAAAAGAAAAACTGGGTGGGGAGAGTGAAGAGAAAAAGCTTGAAGCCCCAAATGTCCCGTAAATAAATGCAGTTAGAACTGAGGAATACAAAGTTTGTCAGCTGTTGGGCTATTTTGCAGTATTGCACATACTGAGGTCGCTGTCCTGTAGCTCTGGATTTATTTGGCCTTCATTTGCTTCATGACAGCACTTGATGGATGTCCATATACTTCATGAGCCACAGATTGGAACATTTTAGTGGCGATACATACATGTCATCAGTTCTACTGTTTTAGCCATCACCTCATTAACAGTGCGAGGACTGCACACAGAGTGCTGACTGTCTGTGTGACATGTGCTGCAGCTGGCTTTAAGCACACTGTAAAAATACAGTTCCACAGGAAACAACTCTGTCAAACAGAAATCCACCCAAACACTGCCACGCATTATGATCTGCCTTGGCATGTTGCCTAGATTATTTAGCATGCGCATAAATATGTGGATGTGTGCTTGCTTGAATATTTGCGACACAAAAGCTAAAAGTGTGCGCAGGAAACACAAGAGATGCTGCTGAGATAAGTTCTAAATCTGACTTTTTAATGCCGCTACACCCACAAATGCACGCATACATCCATCAAACTAGAGGATTGTACTTATCCTCCAGGTGCAAATTTTTTGGCAGTCTCATCTGCATATCACATGTGTTTATATGTGAGGTGTTTGTTTCTATTTTGCTTTACGCTGACAGCATCTCACACACTCAGAGCAACTCAGACACGTTGACTCCCATCCGGCGCAGCTCAGCACAGAGGAATACGCACATTTACATCACTCTTTGTGTTTTGAACTTTAATCAGTGGTGAGATGTTCTCTCACTGCTACCTCGGCGAGGTCTCCTGCCTTCATTTCTAAGAAAGAAAACTTCTCTGAAGTTGCTTAGAATTTCCTCATCTTCCCCTCTAAGCGGATAGGGTGTTTGACTTTTAAGCATCTGCATGCTTAAAAGTGGTTAAGAAGATATGCCAAGTGTGTTTATGTGTTTGGGTCAACATTTAGAGAGCCAGGTTTTGGTGGAGAGGATAGAAGACAGAAGTTTGTAGACTTTAACTGTGTACTGCTTGCTGAGGCACATAAATTCTTTGGAAGTAATGTTTTCATCCGTCGTGTCCACACTTTTTGCTGTTGCAGTCAGTATTTTAATCGTCCTCTCTGCCCCTCTTATGGACGTATCACCTGCTTATGGATGTCCAGTTTTTAAATGGATTTCACAGTCAGCTTATTGACCTACTGCTGACTGACTCTCAGGATTTTCCACCATCTCTTTCCACAAATTCGTATCGACACACTTGTTCTATTGTGGTGCATCATTTACTGCATTTGAGCCAGAAGCTGCATGAATTCGGTACACACAGATGCAATATTTTGAGATATGATAAGCTCATTAACCATTCATGTCGCATATCGGATGTGATCTTCAAGGACTCTAATATCCTGTTGCGACATCCCGGTGAAGCGGATGAATGCCTGTGTGTGTGTGTGTGCGCGCTTGTGTGTGTGTTTATGCGTGTGTGAAAGAATGAAAGCACATTTGGGTGATTTAGCATGTGTTTGTCCGTCCTGTCCAGATGTGCAGGAATGGCTGAATGTTGCTTCCTGTTTTGCAAACCGTCTAGGGTCAACCGAGGGCTGTGACGTTAGGCTGAATGGAATTGGGGCTCACAAAAAATATAAGATGGGAAACTACATGCAAAATAGATGATCATCTTATTAGCTCAGGAAGAGCTTGCCCACCAGTTTCACACGCTTTCACAAGCATGCCCTAAATCTTAAAAAAAATAAGAAAAACTTCACAGGTTTTACTAGCATCCTGTTTGTCTGATTCTTGCGTGCCACTTGTCAGGAATGCCGTAATTGCTGATTGTCTTTGCAGCACACAAAGAGGCATAAAACAGCCACTGCAAGTACACACATTGCCGGAAGTGCAGATATTTTACAGCGTAAAACTGGTGATGCTCAACCACACCAATCTATCGTGGGATAAGCGTTATGTAGCCTGAGGAAGGTTATAGTGGCCATAACATATGTGCACACATGTGGACAGGACAGAGACAGATGAACTCCGGAGGGAAGGAGGAAAGAATAGAAATGGTAGTCATTACTCAAACCTTCATTCCTATTCTGCAAAAGTGAATCCTCTCGCCGCTGAAGGCGCACACTTGTGTACCTGCAGATGCACGGACCCACATTTTACAGCCACTACTCAGAACCTTTCAAAGAAGGATGCGATGTTGCCACACAAGCTTGTCCACACACACACGCGCGCATACACAGAAAATGGCAGAGCACTCCTGCAAGGACAGAGCCATTAGTGTATCTTTGGGGAGTTTGTTTGTTTCTAATGGAGAGGGGAGTCAAGTCACTCAAGAGAGAAAACCAAGTGGACAGAGGTTTTTATCACTCTTCTCATTCACTGTCTGCTACCCACTGGATGTTTACATGTTGCAGCATTCTTAGCTCCTCCTCGTCATTTCAAACTAGCAATATTTATTTGATATTTCTAATTTTCACAAAATATAATCAAAAAGACCACAGCCTAAAATGGATTCACCATACATAATGCTTATCCCTCATCCTCCACTGTTGATATAAATCTATGAAAAACATAAATGAGTCACTGTTGAACTGAGTGTCAGTATCCATCATTATAACTAAAGATAGGCACTGTAATTAATTTGGAGTCAATCCTACATACACTGCTCTGCAGACTCACCGTATACAGTACTTGCTTGCAGCTGAAAGCAGTCCCCATCCAAGCCACTTGAAGCCTATACAACCATGTAAACATCTGGCTTTGCTGTCTTTGAGAGTCAGGAATGTGTTCCTGAACAAATCTGCCAATTCAAAGGGCAGCAATTCATTTTAACAAGCTTGTGACCTGACACACTCAGCAAGACAGAAAAGGGCAGTGTATAGTTTGTGTATCCATTTGTGCTGTCTTGCCATCTTTTCTCTTGTTGTGGTGCAGTAGGCAGAGTATGACTTCCAAAAATAAAATGCACTTTCCTCCTTCATATGCACGCTGCTTTGAAGTCTTTCTGTCAGTTTGTTTTGTCTGCTTTGACTGAGAGCAGAGTCACATTAGGATGCAGATATTGCCCTGTGTATGCACTTACAATAACACTCTCGCTCAAACTTGCTGACTCTCATTTCAAGAGTCTGAGTGGGCCATTATGAAAGGTGCCTCGGCTGGCTTCGCAGACTCTTCAGAGGAGGAGCATGTTCATGAGTGTGTCCAGAAGAGGCAGGTGGATCCACACACTCCGTTTAAACCAAATCAGTGTAACCCATCTGCACCCCCGGGGACCAGCCAGCCCTGACAGGGATATTTGCATCCCTAATTCCCTCAACACCATCGCCACTACCCCCCACCCCACCCCACCCCACATACCATCTGGGACTACCGGGGCCAGGGCAGAGGGGGGACAGGAAGTCTTACAGATACACACTCACATACACACGATCGTATCCAGACCATATCCAATCAATTTGACGCCAGTGTTAACTAAAGCTCCCATTTAGGGTAATTAAAATCGCCCAATTAGAGCCTGCAATTGTGTTTATGTTTGTGTGCGCACGTGAGCGTACCAGACTTTCTGTGTTTGCATGTATTAGGGGTTCTTTGTTCTTGCTAAACCTTTGTACAACCGCTTTGCCAAAAATGAACATTTTAAAGCTGAAGAGTGTCTCTTTACAGCTTGATTTTTCCACACACCTTTCACATGAGTGCCTCCCACAGAACAAAGCAGTTCTATTTTTGTGATCAAAAATTCTCAGTGCGCCTGTGCATGTATGTCAGTGTGAGCTGCAAAGGTTTGCATTTCAGTGACTGTCAACTCCATATTGAGCTACCTGTCCCTAGGGCTGCCCAATCAATTGCCTATGTGGCCATCTTCTTTAGGGTAAAAAATAAAAATCAATCCAGCTTCATAAATCTGGTCTGGGTTGAAGTTTTTCTCACTGTGTCTCAGTGTATTTGCACGTAAGGAGATGCACCATGCAAATGTGTCTGTTCATTCTGCAGCTGTTGTTGAGAATGGCAATTTGCCCTCCTCACACATTAGAATGACCCCCCCCCCCATGTTCTCACTAGCCAGCTGGACTCATTCCTTGGAGTGTCTGCTGTCTGTCTTTGTATATTTGTATATGTGTTTGGTTATTTTCGACAGCTAGACCCTGTTTACTGTAAATTATTTTGACAAATTTTAATCCAAAAGTCCGGTTGAAAATAAACTATTAATATAAACAATTCGAACTACATTGCAACAAAATTTATATATACTGCATATATAAACATATTTGCTTGACTGGAACAACTCTGTAACAGTCATGGATGTACTGATGCTGTGCATGTTTAAGAGCCAGCTGGCCAGTTCTAATAGTCTATTGAATTGACCCTCAGGGGTGAACAGAATGTCCCATATCTTGCCACCATTACACTTTTATCACCATCACCTCATCAAACACAAAAAGGAGTTGCAGAGAGCAGGCGTCAAAGCCAATAATGCAGCTAAGGTGTCTTCATTCAGGTTCCGACTACATGTGGTAGTGTATATAATGTCTGTGTAGATTTGTCTTGTTTTTCTGTGTGAAATCAAATTTATAGCCCTAATGTTTATGTAGGCATGAACTCATATCTTGGAAGATAGTGTGCTAGTATCAATAAAAGCAGAAGCAGCTTCACACATTTTGAGAAAAATGAAACTAATTAATTAGAAGTGAATTTTTGCACATCACACACACACACACACACACACACACACACACACACACATTTTTAAAAATAATCTTATTGCAATCATCCAACACCCTGTGGGAACAGTCCACACACAGATACAATACATTTACACACATGTATAAAACAGCAGTGTGGTTGCATCGCTCAGCATGAAGCCACGTAGTCTAATCTGAGCAGATTACAACATATTAGGAAAGGGTGAGACAAATGTCAGCATGTCCCTTGATGGGTTGAAGTGTGCAAAAGCCTTTTGATTTCTTCTGGCGGCGAGCAAGCGGGGGGCAAACGGAGCAATGTGAAATAAGCAAGCACCGGGGCATTGTGTTAGCTCTGTATGGATTTAATGACCTCCTTCTGTTGATTTGTCTGTCTGCATCATATTTAATTTATTTTCCTCCACTGCCATCTGGAAAAAACAACTGTGTACACTGCCTCTATTACCACTGCAGTGTCTTATTTGTGAGTCTTTCTACTTTCACCATTTACTTCCATAGTATTAAGTTGTTGTTTTTTTTTTTCTGGTTTTGTTTCGATTATTACGTGCAATCTTAGGTATCGGCCACTGGGTGGATAAATTGAACATTATATGATTATTAACCGATGTGGTCCACTGCTAGCATGGCTAGCATGTAAAACCTCCCTGATTTGTAATTTAATAATTAATATTTTATCATGTATATTCTTTCATTAAGCCCCTGTTGATCTGCACAGGGACATTTTTTTTCTCCATCAAGCTTGTAGCTTGACAATTTTTGTGTGCTTAATGCCAATCAAATGTGTATGTACCCCCTGCAGACCCAGAGTCCCAGAGGAAAAGGACTGTGCAGAACGTTCTTGACCTTCGACATAACCTGGAGGAAACAATGACCAGCCTGAGAGGGGTGCAGCTCAGCCACAGGTCAGCAGTGTTAGGGTTGTTCACATGAACTGAAAATAGCTCATAGTAATACAAATGCCAGGAAAAGGCTCATTGTGCAAGTAATTGAAGAAGTCGTGTAATGCAAGTACATGTAAAAGCATCATTTTGCAATTAGTGTCTGTGATCTGATTACCAAAGTTACTACAGTAATGTGTTTGGCACTGCATTACAGAAAAATGTAACATGTTACTTTGGAACACATTAAATGCCACACTGCATGTCATGTCTCTCTCTCACACACACACACACACACACACACACACACACACACACACACACACACACACACACACACACACACACACACACACAGAACTCCATCATTAGAAATGAAAACTGTAGAAAATAAATTTTAAAAAGCAGGTCAGAAACCGTTAGCAAAAACAGCAACAGTTAGGATGGGTGGATTATTATTGACAGTTGTGTTTCACGGTGTGGTGGTTGCATGAAGGCTCTAAGATCAGTATTGTAGGTAGTTAATGTGTAATTTTCCACCTGCTCTGCTCTCTGTTTGAGTTGGTTAATATGGGACAGAAACAGGATTAGCTCAAAGCAAACCCTTGCGATGCACACTCACGACTTACATTAACACACACACACACACAAAGACAAGCAACGATGCTCTGATTAATTGCAAGGGAGCTTCCTCTGCTTCCTGGGCTGGGTTTTGGTTGTGTTTGCCATGTCCTCACACTTTGTCCTTGAGAGCTTCCCCGTCTGCCTGTCCACGAATCTCCTGCGATGTGTCCTATCTCTGTCCCTCAGTGGGAGTCCCCTACATGAAGAGTAAATCAGCAGATGGTTCCCTGCTGGAATACATTTCCTTTGCCATTCATACTTTTATTTCACTGTAATAACCTTGAATCATTCCCTGTTATCCCAGAAATGGAAGTTTCATGGGTGAGCGTGATGTCACATATCCGCTGAATAATGAGTAGTTGAGATTTGCATGAATTAAACAAATGGATTAGTGAGCAAGCAATTTTTTTTGTTTACACATATTTTACTTGATATACTGTATAAACAGAAAACAAAAAATCTGTCGCAACCCTCTGTCAGTCTCTCTCTGCTTCCTTTCTGCCTGTTTTACATTAGCGCTTTTATTCAAAACTGTCTTTATTATTGGCTGATTCTGTATCACACAGAGAAGATTAATTTTAATGGAGCAGGCGAATGCATGTGCTGTCACACAGTTTGAGAGCTAGCAACTTTTAATATGCTAATTCTCATCACTGTCAGTGCAAGCACTAAGCGGTGATGTGCTGCATTGCTTCGGCACAGGAAATGCACCCAATTGTGATTTTAGTGATGCTGACATTTATACACTTAAACAAATATGTGTCTGTTTAAAGTGATAGTGTTGTGGGGTTTTAAGCTTAATGTGGAGCATAGAGCAACATAAAGGAACATGAGAACACTTGCACTCACATATTGCTTGTATGTGTACAAATGTGGAGCACAGTTACACAGAGAATAAAGTGTGGGGGAGAGAGAAAGAAGAATTTTTCTGATGGGGGAAGAAAAGGAAATGAAAGACAGACATTCATTTCCTGTTAAAGATTTGTAGCCTTAAGAGGCATGTAGCTGTGAATAATTATTATTTTCATCACCTGAAAATGCTAAACTATCTGTTTCTCTATCCATAGCTGTGCAGAGGGGACCATGTGCTATGACAGCGATGAAGCCGCTGCCTTCTCAGTTTCCAGTCTGTCAAATCGCTCCTCTCCGCTGTCATGGCGTCAGGGTCAAGCTAGCCCCCGTCTCCAGGCTGGTGATGCTCCGTCCACAGGTAACGCCCACTCAGACATGCCCATCCGGATCAGCCACACATCTCGTATCCACCTCATCGAATCCCTGGATGACTCAGACCCAACCCTCCTGAAGGGAGATTACCTCAGTGACAGCGACCTCGGCGGGAAAAGCCCAATTGAAGATGATGAAGAAGACGATGATATTGATGATCTGGGCAATGGGTGAGTTTTTTTTCTCTTTCTTTTATTTGGAAAACACAAGTGGGGCGGCTGTGGCTCAGGAGGCAGAGCGGGCTGTCTACTAAATGGAAGGTCGGTGGCTTGATATCTGGTTCCTCGAGCCTGCTGGGAAAGATTTTGAACCACAATTTACTTTTGATGCAACCATCAGAGTGTGAGTATGTGAACGTTAGGTTAAAAGTGCTCAAGCGTAGAAAAAAAGCACTTGTATGAATGTGTGCGTGAATGAAAGAGCCTTGTAGTAAGGAAGCGCTTTGATGGGACACATTAATGATCTCAGCATTTCTTGTGAGGTGAATCCTGCCACCTGCCAACTGTTACAACCCTAGAGCCACAGACAAGTCAGGACTGCAGTCAGTGTTAGTTTGCCAGCACAACAAAGTCTTGATTAGCCCATCTGTAATGAATCACAAGCCCCCTTCATAGTATCTGCCATGACATTGTCAGCTGTAGCCCCCATCATGCAGTTGGCTCTGCTATAGTCAGAAAGCAGCCCTAAGGCACAATCTGAGAATGATGTCACCATTATGGAGCCCCCTCACAGAGATCATCCTGTCTTTCAGCTGCAAACCCACTGGCTTCACCAGCAGGTTTCCATGTGGAGGACCCTTAACAACGCTGGCTCACCACAACATACTGGCAAAGCTAGAATGCAAATGTCTTTGGAAAACTGGTCACTAAAACTGCCTAGCCAATGAGAGAACAGCCAGAGCTGTCATGGTCAGAATAGTTTTTGTTTTGAAGTAGCCATGGATTTCTTGGAACAAATGATTTAATTTTGTGGTGAGATCACATCATAGAACAAAACATCAGCTTCAGAACTGTTCATCAGGATGTTTGTTGTGTTGTGTAGTAGTTTCATTACAGGGGGTTGTGCATTTGAAACTTTGTTTCTCTTCTCTAATTAAACTGAACAGAAAACAGTATTTGTGATGTGAGAAACGGTCCCTGAGAGGATGCACCAGAGACCACAGCTGGCTTTTCTCCATGTTTCTGTGGCAGCAAAAACTGAGCATTTAACAAGGGGAGGGTTGCTATCTTCATTTGTTATCTGCCAAATAATGGACCAGAGTGAAAAAATCCCAGTCAAACTGAGGTTAATGAGAATACATTTGGGATTTTTCACTGATATAATTAATAACGACAGTATTCTGACCTGACTTTCTGACTTGCGTGTTGTACCTCCACAAAGGGAAGTAGTTTTTCTTTGACAGGTGCATTAGAGGGAACGGTCATTGGAGAGAACATGCTGGCAGCTGTTGATTATGTCCAAACTTTTGTTGATCATTACCTTACCAGTTGTACAGAATTACAAGACTCCCCGCAATACACCAACAGAAGAAATTAAGTTTAGACAGTCTGCTAACGAATGACCTAAGTTGTGTTCCTTGGACTTTCTTGGTTAGTTTTGGAGTAACTTGCAGCTCTTGCCCCAGTATGAGGAGATATGACACAACAATTTTAACTCAACTATAGACACAGTGCCGTGTTTCACTGGCCAACTCTAAGCACCGTGAACAAAAACACATTATCTTATTGTATACTGTGATTCTGGCAGTGTGGGTGTGACCTGCAGAGCTCATCCAACCAAACTTTTTTTTTTTATTTTAAAAAGCTTGTCCTGGCCACAGTTTGACATCTCTATAGTAACCACAAAAATGCACTCTCAGTCACCAGAAAATCAGTTGCAACACAGTTCACATGCCTTTTATTGCGTTACTGTGGATCTGGTCATGGCTGATTAGTGGTTGTACAGGTTTATGTTATGCTTTGTGTGAGGAGGCTAAAAGAGAAGCAACAATTGTTGGCAGACTAAAAGAAAAAAGATTGAGAAACAGAGGTGACAGTGATGGCAGAATAGGCTCACAAACACAAAAGGGAAAACAGCCTTTTTGTTTGTGCTTTCTGTTTAACATAGAACTGTGACACAATGAAGTACGATAGTGATGATTCTGTGTTGTATCAGTTGGCTTCTAAACTCTAAAGCTGTACGGAGGGTGGAGATGTAGTGTTAACACATGGAATCTGACTAACTTCTAGTCTAAATGTAGGTTAAGATTATTTTAAAGAGGTTTTGGTTCTAGAGCTGAAACTAATTATTATTCTTATAACCGACTAATCTGTATAATCCTGAATTGTAATCCTTGGGAGTATTCTGTAACAGCAAAGATGTTGGCAGCAGTATAACTTTAATGAGGGGAAAAAGCTTCTTAAAACCGTTTTTGTGGTAAAGTTAGTAAGCTTTTTAAGCTGTTTTTATCTGATTTGACTGCTGATTCTGTACATGTAATTATGTTCTGGTGACCATGTTTAGATATAGGCTTTTATAACCACCTAAATAGGTGCCCAGTGGCATTACCAAGAAGCCTTCAGAGCAGTAATACTTTCTTCTAGATGGACATTGCTGTTTTTATACTGTAACCCAATATGTCTTTACCACTAGAGGGCAGAACAGTATTACCGTTCTCTCATTCTGTGCTGTTACCTCCACCCTTCCAACTTTAAGTGCCCCAGTGCTCCATTTCTCCCTCTTAGCTCATAATTTATTACACATAATTATTCATTATACATGACGACACTACCCCTGTCATATAGAGGTCACAATACATTGGCATATCTCCTCTTGACATGTATAATACATGGGATTTTCCCTTATATATTATGCATTGTAAACACATACTTTGTTTGGACTGTGTCTCTCATCTCTTCTTTATAATGAAAGTGAAATAGAAGGCAGCGATGTCACAAAATTCTCATTTTGACCCTAAACATATGACCATGTGACTCATTGCCGGACTCATTATGACTCACTTTAGTTACAGGCATGAGTCACATTCACATACAAAGGTAAGTTTACCGTGACTATACCGTGACCTGGCTGAGCCCAGACCCCATGTACTCACACATACACCCTGACTCATGATCCCTTGTCAGTTATCTATTTCCTGTGCTTTTCTCAGCCTGGGCCTCCACTTACATCTGGAGCCAAACGCCCTCCCCGTATAACCCCCGCACTTTCACTCACATTCTGACAGGGAAACAGTGAGAGGGCTGACCATGGTGGGGCTCATTATTCATTCTATGTGTGTGTGTTTGTGTGCTTAGAGAGAATAAAAGTGTAGTCCTATGTAAGTTGTAGAGCTGTACAGTGTATATGTGACAATTTTAATGGCTAGCACTGCAGTTTTCATTGTTATGTCTATTAATTTCATTACATCCAAAGTCTTTCAGATTTGTCTAACTGTTGCAGTGGTTTATCTTACTGCAAATTTGCACAATGTGTACAATGTCCTCATACAAATATGAAAGAATTGCTTGTGCAAATGATTGAGAGCAACAAAATACAAAATAAGCATATATAAGAAGAAATAAGCATATATTCTTTGATTTTAATTCATTTTAGCAAAGGGTGTAGGTATTGCCATTGGGCAATAATATAAGTTTGCAGTTTGTGTCATTTTTTTATTTATTAAAAAATAATGATTACAGGTAGTAAATCTAACCATAGATTTTCACTTTTCTCTCTCATATATTCCCTATTCAGCAATGGGTTGCTGTTTAAAGGCACACCAAATATCACTGCAAATCCAAAATAGAGACACGCAAGTAGCCCAGTGTAGAGAAGCACCAACACCACAAAGGGCAATGGGGTAAATTCTATGCTAATTATTTGAAAATATACGAGCTGGAGCAAAGATATTGTACTCAGAAACTAGTAAATAGCTCTTTGTGCGTGTAATTGTGTACAGTGTGAATGAAACAAAGAGTTTGAATACAGTCTATGTCTGAACATCATGTTGTTGTGATGGACAACATTAATTGTGGCGATAATTGGCTCTACATTCACTTTCTCACGTGTTAACAACTGGTTGAGTGTGTGCTGTTTTCTGCGCTGCTGGGTGCAGACACTTGAGCTTGTGGGTGAAAGCGACCTTCCATTAGTAAATGCATAGTCTCTGTGGTTACACGGGCAGACAAGCTGGTTCACTGCACTAAACGTCTGAATTATGAAAACATTTGTCGTGGAGCAGGACAGACGAAAACACACACGCATGCGCGCGCGCACACACACACACACACACACATATAAAGCTCCATGAAGCGTTTCTGTCTGAGTGTGCTGCTATAGGTGCTTTGATTTAGTGCCGTGTGCTTTCTAGAGCAACAGCAGCGAGCTGGTTTCTCTTACTGTCACTTCAGAAGAGTAGAGGGAAGTGAAACACAAACAGGAATGTTTTAATAGAGAAGTAATGTGTTTTGAAAACCAATGATGCCTGGAATAGGCTTTGATATCATCAGTGGTTACTTTAGCCTTTTGACGGCGACTAAATGTTTGGCCTTACTGAAGCTTTAGGGGTCATTATCTGGCCCTGAAACATTTCTAATTAGGTGTAACTCAATAGACCTTGTCATTGCCTCTAAACCTTATCTCTGGTGGTGCTGGGGTGTACAAGGGTAGTTAATGAAGGCCATACTCCTGTACGTATATGTACTTTGTGTGGGTGTGTGTATTAGTTCAGTGTATATGTATATTTTTTTATTCACTAGGTCAGGCTCAATTTTGTTGATCACTGACGCCATCTACTGGCCAAAATCTGTCACCTACACACGTGCTTGCCTAAAGATGCACACAGATGCAACCTGAACATTTTGATGAATTATCCTTCCTGCATTTGGTCCTTACTTGGGTTACAGGTTACTAATTCACTCTCAATCACACGATACTTTCATCAGAATCATGCAGATCTTCCCTTTTGCAGAGACCCAGAACTTTTACACTGTGACTCACACCGAGGTCCTGTTACAGACCCCTCCAAAAAAGAATCCGCACAGCACTCTCCCCCACTTTAAATGTTGTTATGACTTCAGCTTTTTCTGGGCATGAGCAAACCTATGTTCACATCTCTACTGTGTGTTAAAGATGAGATGCATGTATGGGCAGAAAAAGGAAAGAAAATGGACTTGAGTGGCTTTTAAGGCATCTTTGGGGTATTTGAAGAGTCTGGAGGTTTAAAGATGATGCCTCAAAATTGTGGAATTCATCCTAGTGAACTTGAGTCAAGTTTGCATTAATATAATATTAAAAATCATTTCAATCAATAATGAAACTCTCAAAAATAATGAATGTAAAATTGATACTTGTTGGGATTATTGTGCATCCTACAACTTCTTTTTGCCTGTTTGCGTTTCACAGCATACATAAGTGAATGGAGACTAATGGCTGCCTGAGGAGTGAGGGACACTTAAAATTTTAAGTATAAGGAATATTTTAAAGGAACAATATTTTGAAGGCTTTTTGAATTTTTGAACATTTAGCCAGCATATAATTGATAAATATTGCCTGCCATCTTATATTTGCTGGTATCTTTCAATAACTGATACCAATATTCAGCCAATATGTCTGTGCCTATCAGTTAGTTGTCTCCAGTGTGTGATAAGGTAGAGGGTACAGATGTATATGCATGTATTTGTACTTCTGTAGTTTTTAATATATTGCTTTTCATCATGTGGGTTTGGTATTGTAGAGACAGGTTCACATGAAAAGTTGATGAGAGGCAGTTTGAGGTGGGGTTGAGGAGGTTGACGGGGCGTGTGTTGTTCTGAATTACTCTACCTGCTTTTCTCTGGGCCTCTCTGCCTCTGTGTCATGCTCCTTTGGTTCTGTTTGCTCAGCGTGGCGTGTAATCAATTACTTTTTCTGTCATTATGGAGGGGACTTGACCCCGTGGCGTGCGCTCTTTCTTTGTTCCAGCATGTGTGGCCAAAACACTAGTGAGAACACACACAGAGAGGCACAAAAGCACCATTTATGAATCAATCTGAGCCATTTTGCCATTATCACTTGAGTCATATGGAGATTTCAAACCACAAAAGTCACACTGTACAGGATAATTATTGTTAACTCATATCTAGTAGCTGAATTTGCATTTAGCTATGTTGTTCATCTCCAGGACTGTTTTTCTCTGGGGTGATGTAACCACCTCCAGCTGTAACAGCAGGACATTGCTGACAAACAATAATGACATTAATCTGTTTGTCTCTTAATATGACACAAACACACATCCACCCGCACATCTAATTATATGCACACTTAGAAAGAGGCACGCACACACAAACCCACAAACACATTAAAAGAATTAACAGAGAGTAGCATATGGGGCTTCATGAGGGATTTGCAGTCCTAGACCCCCCCCCCCAACACCACCACCACCACACACACCTCCTATTTCAGTGAGAACAATGCCCTTAACTTTTTTTGTTCTCCTGTGTTTGCTGAGGCAGTTAGAACTTCATGGCTTTATTATTAACCTTTTTATTGCCCTACACTACACTACATTGTTTCCTTTAAGGCTAAACAAACAAAGTGCAAACTGAATAAAAGAGACTTTTTCATAGCTGTCGGTTCATCTGCCCGACTTTCACTGGTGCTCAAGAAAGTATTTGCTTTGACCTATTTTTCTTTTCACTGCTCTCCTTTTCTGTTCTCACACATTTACTCATATCCATGTGCAATTACACACTTATGCTGGTATTAATGTCCAATAGGCTGCTGTCAGTTGTTGCACGAATGCTGGACTTGGACTCCTGTTGGTCTCTGTGGATATGTTTAGTTTGACTACTTGCCATTTCATTATTGTGAAACATACTGTTGAGCAACAAACACATGTTCTGGATTGGATCTTGGGAACTACACTTGCATCGCTCAGACAGATTATTCCCACATTCTCCCTGGAAGGAAAGAAAACTTTGGGAAAGTCAGTGACTAAAAGAAAAGCAAGTTGTCTCTAGATAATTTTCAGCCATGCTGTGTAACTTCCCCTTTTCCACCCTCCACCAAAGCAAACTCCAGAACCACTGTCAGGGCTACTGTTGCCTGAACCCTCCACCCCATGCTGACGCCTGGTAAACACCCTATGGAGATGCGATGGTATAATCCCTCCTAATCCTTGGCTTCCTCTTATGGCAGGTTTTGGGAAAGCATAAAAGAACTGAAGGACTTGGTCAGCAGTCTGCAAGGACAAGGGGGCATGGAGAAGGGGGTTATGATGGCCTGTGTGTGTGGGGGAGGGGGGAGGGGGGACCCCCACATAGTTCAGAGGGATGTGTTACCATGTCAACAGTACAAGAAATTGATGAGAACAGAGTTTGTGTGTGAGTCATTCAGCTTCTTAACTTACAGAGGTCAAAGTGTCACGGTTTCACCCATTGACCAATTCCAGTTCATTTCCTTTAAGGAAAGAGATGAATCCCGCTCTTCCTAAAGGTGTTTTAAATTCACTTAATTTTTTTTCTTATGATATAGTTGCACTCGACCTACAGAAGAGATGAAAAGGGCCAAGTGACCCGAAAACAGTGACTGATGGTGAACATGATACTAAAACAACAAGCACGGATTTTAAACCACATAATATGGTTCAGCCAGCAAATCGTTGCTTTTCAGACTTTTTCTGATCATTTTTAATAGAGTTATGGAATATGCAAAAAAACTTCACTTATTGCTGAGATTTCACTCTCAATTCCAACACAATGGAGATTAATGGTATTATGCTTATGGTGCTCACAGCATTCAAGTGTTGCATTAAATCAGCAGCAGAGATTATTCAGAATCAGTTATTACGTTATTAGGATAATAATAATAACTAGCAGATGTTATTGGGACGAATTTTTCTTCAGTGCCTTTTTCTAGCGCTCTATATAAATTCTAATCATAGATGCAACAGTAACATATAAACTGATTTTTAGGATCAGCAGCATGAATTTAGGAATGGCCGTGCCAGCTAGTCTGCCACTTTTGTCAGCACTGGAAAATCTTGACAGCTAAGTTTAGACTTAAAGCTTAGAGTTTGTATAGATGTTCATGGTCTTGTAAACTTCCCTGTTTTGTCTGCTGCTGTTTCCATTTTTCCCTCAGCTATTGGTGGTATATTCTGTGGAATATCAAGAGGAAGAGGGACGCTGTTTATGGAAACATATATATAAATGTTGAATTTTGTTTTTGTTTAAAACTTGTTGGGTTTTTTTTATGCTGTGAGCAGCGCATGGAAAAAAAAATCCATTCACGTTCATTAAATTTGGGATGACAGTAGAAACATGAGACATTTGGAAACCCTGAACATTTGTTATGAAATGTTGGTTTCCTTCATAACTTAAAAACGAGTGGTTTTTTTTTTGCTGTTTAAAATAAAAATAAAAAAATAGTTTGAGGAAACTGTCAGAGTCATTCCTGAGAAGATTGGTTCCCACAGTAACCCCTCCATCCACACACACACACACACACACACACACACACTCATGCATGCACACCCTCTTGCTAACCTTTATCTAACTCATTCATACCCTCCCTTTACATTCACAGAACCTGTAAAGAACATGCTGAGTTAATCTATTGGGGGTAAATGAAAATGCACGGTTAAGCTTATTGAGAGCTTTGGCGTTTCAGACCTAGACTACAAGTGCAGTCACACATTCACACACATACATGTGATATACACACCAGGTCTTGGAAGTTTAACAGCAGGGTGTGACGGGGGTGGGTAACGCGCATAAGAATTAGCCTTGCTTCCCTCCTATTGACTCCCACTGTGTTATTTTCTGGGGTTGTTTCGACATTAGTCACACACTTTTATTTTTGCCCTCCTGCCATCATTCTCCCTTCCTGTTCACTACATTAGGCCGTATCTTAATCTCTTTCAAGTAAGCACCACTTCTCTCAATACCGAACATACCCTCATTAGCAGACTCAGGCTGAACTGGTTGCAGAAATGTCTTGAGTTGCATTTGAATTCTTTAGGATGTTTTTTTTCCCTCCCTCGTTCTTTTCTGCTTTTTAAGAGGCAAAACGTCTTTGAAGTCAGTTCCACTTCATGTCGTTCCTAGCCGGCCAAAACTCAAGAACAGTGTCCTCTCCAAGCAGGTGCCTAATGAGGTTCTTTTGGTGGCCTTGACATGGAAGGTCCCACAATTAACCACAAGAGTGCCTTTCAAACTGGGAAATGCACTCTGTTGGTTAACCATGAGTGTGTCACTATAAGGTTTTAACCAATTAATGGAGTTTTAAAAAAAACTAAACTGACATTCCTGGCTGGTATACAAAGTCTTGGTCAGTAATTTGTCAAATATACCTAAATATGAACAGTTCATAACACATACTCTATCACCATGTCGGAAAACAAATATATTTGTAGCCATCCCACCTTACTGGAAGACAGAGTGAAAAGTCAGCCGAGAGGTGAAGCAGTGTCAATACGCAACAAATTTTCTTATGACTGCAGCACTCTCAACCTGCGTCCACACACAGTAGCAAGCAATCTCACCCCAAACTGAGGGAAAAATAATTTTTGAATGTCATTTTTACATATCTCACAGTCAACAGAGTTGTTGTATTGTTTATAAAAGTGCTATACTTCTGAAGAGGAAGAAATACTATATGGTCAAAAGCTCCTGAACTGCTTGGACCTTGTGGTGAGATTGTTTTTCAAACTGGAGGTCGTGCACTTCAAACCTTTCAGTATAACGCCAGTTAAGCATGTCTCGTCACGTCCCAGTGAGCATCCTGGTTGTTTTCCAGGAAGAGTTGCGACAATAGTCTTGCTAGGTCAGACCTTGAAGCATTTCTACATTACTTTTGTGGGAGTAGCAATTTGCACTGCATGCATTACCTTAGCAGCTAGGTATGTGCAAGATCACGACTGCACATGTCTCTCTTCTGTCTTTCTTTAAACTCTTTTAACTCTTTCTAATCTGCTATACAATGCATTTTCAGGATATGTGAGCTTATGTACAAGAGGTGGTGGCAATTCTCCTATAGCCTCCTATAACCCTGGTCTTAGTAAAAATGGTGAGAGAACTAAGCCTTCAAATATGTGGTTAATATTGCCTGTGGCCACAAGTGCAACCAGTGTCTTGTGCACATGCCAAAAATCATGAACATGCGATGGGCCTCTCCATCACTGTAGTAGGTATGTCTGAGTGATGCCATAAAAAACTTTAATGTTCAAGTGTCCTACGTCAAAGTGACAGACCACTGTCATTTTAAAAGACTGATGAAGCCAGCTATGTTGTCTGCTGTATGTCATACTTGAAAAGGACTTTAGGCTTCTTAGTTCATTGTAAGAAGCTCATTGAGAAAGCCTCAGTGCTTAGAAATTCCTCAAACCCATGCCAGAGACTATGCTGAGATACTTAAAATGACACTCATTTGAAAGGCGTTGGTATAGTAAAAAAAAAAGGTCGTTACTAAAGAAAACTGGCCAGACAATGATTACATGTGAGTGTGTGTTCGAGCGTGGACAGGAGGAGGAAAGCAAAGGCAGGTAGGAGCGGGAAAGCTGAAATAAAATAAGAGAAAACTCTGTGCAATACAAGAAAGAAAAGTTCTTCAGTTTGATCAAAGTGTGTTAGGGATTTTTTTTTTTTAATGTTTGTTTATATTCACTACATTGCCTAGCAAGATTTGTATTTTTCCTCTGTGTGTGTCCGTGTGTGTTCCTGGACTGATAAGGGGGATGAGTTTTCCCAGGTCTGCTGTCTCTTTCATCAGCAGAGGAGTGACCAGTTCCCAGGGTCATATGGGTGACCCTGCCTGTATACTGTCATTACATAGTTGCATCACTACCTAATTATGTTACCCTAATGCACCAACACACACAGGGATCTTGAAAACAAGCAAAGTGTTGTTAGATGGTGGGTGAAAGGGGGGTAGCAGTTAAAAAATAAAAAAAGGAGGGGGGAAGAAAGAGAGACTGTTTGATGAGTAAAGGCAAACAGAGGGGGAGACAGAGGGCATGTCTGGACATGAGTCAGTGGATGAAGTAAAAAACTGGCCAGACGGACACCGAGTGCTGTCCAAGTAACCTTTCCAGAAACTCTGATGAGAGTTGACATAAATAAAAGCAACGGCTGAATGTGGGAGTAGTGTTGTGTTGGGGGGACGGGGGGTGCGTGTATGTGTTTACGTGTGCGCTCACATAGCAACTGTTTTCCTTTCTCTATAATAGTAACGCTAGGCAACGACGATGGCAGTGGCTTCACACACCTGCAGTTCAGCATGCCAGTGTGCCAATCAGATTCTGTAACACACATAAGCGCTGTGTGCCCACCTGGCCCTGTGTGGTACGGGTGAGCAGGACCCTGAAGAATCCTGTCATTGTCCCTGCTGCACTTAAAAAGAGCGTGTTAATGATCTCTCTCTCTTTTTATCCCTGTGTGTGATTTTCCTCTTTATTTCTAACTCGTGCGTTTCTTTCTCGACCACTCACACATTTTCTGTCTCCTGACTTTACTGAAAAGATACTGTTAATTGTCTATTTTCCCTCTCCTCTGACTGTCTCTTTCCTTCTTGCCCTTCATTCACTTATTGAACAGCAGACAGACAGATCTATTCACTGGGGTCCGCGCTGTACTTAAAGTGTTTAAACACCACTGGATGTTGTCAGGGGGCAAGGCTCCATGGGGAGTGGATACATGATACAAGTCTATTCCTCTGAAAGTCTCCAATAGCTGATACACACTATACTACAATAGTAAGACTAAGGTCATTTACACTCTCTGCTTCATTACATCTTGACTGGAGACTATCTGTGCCACTGTTTCTTCTAGACAAGGACTGACTGTTGGGAGATGCTTATCAAAAATGCCTGTTTTTGTTTACATTTCTAAAAGACACCCAGGCCTATAAATATTTGGTGTAACCTCCTGATTATAGATCTTTTGAGTGCTGCTGCAGTGTTTCTCTAACCATTTACTACAGCACTGTGCTGAAGTTTAAGGCAGTTCTGCCGTAGATATCCTGCATGTGCAACTTAATACTGCTGCTCTACTACATTTCCTAGGAAGTCCTGTACTTTCAAGGATTAAGGATATCTTTATTATCCCCTTTGGGTATAATAAAGATATCCAGCAGCAGGGGTTACTGGTTACAGTGCAGAGTAACTGTTAACAGAAAAAAATACACTTTACGAATGGTTTGGTCATTTTACAATAAACCATCGGGTCTGTGGTTATAAAAAAAAGTGGATGTAAATACTATTGTACTATTGTTGACGATAGTGCTTTCAGTTATGCACTTTGTGGAAATGAATGTCTTTCTGAGTAGGCAAATGCCAGACCAAATTCTGCTGTTAAAGGCATACATATGCCAGGCAATTGATTATCTATAAAGCATGAATAAATTGTGTTATAGCCATGTGGGGAGCCACAAGATAGTAAGTCAGCTGTACATTCATGCATCAGGAATTAAGATACAATATTGAGATTTACACTGGTGATAGCCTACAAAATCATATCCCAAAAGATAAGACTCGGTCCATTCAGTTGGGCAGAAAGCTGCCAAATGCATGTTGTAAAGAGTTCAGCAGCCCAGTGCAGTTTAGTGAAAATTTTTATTTTGTGGTACTGAAAGTAAAGACTTTTTCCACTGACATTAGTTATGAAAACGTGAAAATAATTTAAGTGTTCACTGTTGCAGAGACTTGCTATTAGACTGGAATCAGGGATTTGAGTATTGTGCGCTGATTAGAGTTTTAAGAGTGTGAAAACGTCTTCAACGTGTCGCTTGAGGCAATTTGATGACTCCGTGCTTATCCTGCGGCTCAGTGCGTGTTTAAACCAATGCGCTTTTGGAAAAGGCGCAGCTGGTCGCGATCAGTGAAACGGGGGCCGGAGGAGGAGGAATTGGGGTGTTGCCTTCCTATCCGTGCCTCCCTCCCTCGCTCCGTGAGGGTGTGTGTGTACGTCTGTCTACCAGTGGGAGCACTGCGGGAGTGGGTCAGTCAGTCAACGCTGCTGACTCTTACAGGCGGTTCCCCGGTTATCAGCGGCGGAAAGCACCGGGTGGGATTCTCTTTCTCTTTTGCCTCAGAGCTTTGGCAGCGGGATATGTTTAACGGGAACAAAGCGGCGTGAAAGCTGGACGGTAGTAGAATGAGCGGACGCGTGCTAAACGGGAAAATGCTGCAGCTCCCGGCTCCGCAGCGCGCAGGGAGGACAATGCACTTTCTGTCAAGGTAATAAATGAAAGTAGAACCCCAGCAGTGACTGGGGATGCCGGATGAGAAGCTAATTGACACACGTGTGTGTATGTGTTTATTCGTTAATGACACAAACTCGTGGTGTTTGATCGTTGTTAACGTATGGCAGAGGCTCCGGCAGAGCCTGTGCGTAAAAATCAGCAGCATGTCTCATTGATAAAACTCCAACAGCTGCATGGTGGCACGTTTCAGTGTGGTGAACAGCATGCGCTGGCGCTGTTCTGGGATAGTATGTATCAGTCTAGACGCCAAGTAAAGAATGAGCTTTGATCATCGTGTAGATGGAACTGCCACTTGACCGTACAGTCTATAGGCATACCTCAATGCGCAAAACCATATGTTGAATCAGCACTGCCTTTTATCGTAGACCCACAGATTACCAGCGGCAGAATCTAAACTCTGGTTGCTGCTGCAGCCTAAATGAAAGCTATATCTGTCGAAACTTGCTGCAAATCATCTAATTAGAGTGCTGGAGAGTGGATGTGTATGCGGCATTGTTATGTACGCGCGTGAAGTGCGTGCTGGCCTTAAGTGTGTATTTTACGGTCTGTTGTTTTTATTATGCATGCGATGACAGTTGGTTTTTTGGTGTTCTGTGGCTCACTCAGCAGTGGCAGGTATGCATGTATGTGAGTGGGTGGGTGTGTTCGTATTGATCCGCTGCGGGACTGGACTGGACCGCATTCTACAGAACAGCTGACCTACATTCTGCGCCGACGCTTTCTCAGTATATCTGCTGTGATTGGGTGAAAATCAACAAGCCTCTTCCAAATCATCTTTATGCCCACACCATGTGAGAATTGGCTTTAGAGTATGTCTGAATGTGTAGGCTAATATAGGCCACTTGATATCTGCAGGCTGTTGATGGTGAATAAAGAGATGTGGAGGGACCTGCTCTTATTGAAAAGAACCATACAGGTGTGACCTAATGTAGAATTATAATTATAACCCTGAAGTTGACTTGTGTCACAGACATTAGGCAAGATGCTCTTACGTATTGATTCTATTTGTGTGTGGCTGTGTGTGAAGGTGGGGGGTAATGGAGGTTGACTTTGCTCTTTTTGGTCAGTTGACCCCTAGAGCTTCTATTGAACCTTTATGTAAACCCATTAGAGCATTAGAGTGGCATTATATCAGGGCTTTAGTTGCACACATACACACATAACAGACAGAAATGCTTTCATCATTCAGACACACACACACACACACACACAGAGTCCCACTGGACCATCTAGCAGGATTTTATCTGTGCGTTTGACATGAGCATGTGTTCTTAAGCAGACTGGCTGTCAAAAGAATGATAAACCTACAAATACATAGAAACGGACAGGCACACACTTAAAGCTTTCAGGCAGTCACCAAACTATATGATCGAAGCCAGAGGCTGTATTAGTGAGAGTGTGAGTCTATGTATGTATACGCCAGGGTGTGGGTGTCAGCATGTGTGTGTGTGTGTGTGTGGGGGGGTGTGGACAAACATTAAACATACACCATTAACTGACCACTTCCAGCCAACACAAAGATTTGCTCAACTCTGTTAGTCATATTGAAGTCAATCCAACATCAACTTAGTGTCACTTAGTGTGTTTTTGAGTGTGGTGTCATCTGAAAACTATACAAATGGCTTTCTTAGTGTGTCCCACCCCCTGGTTCCCAAACTCAACCAAACAAATCACATTCATTAGTGTATCACACTCAGATCCTCCCAGTTTAGTTTCAAATCAAATAAAAATGGAACATATGCCATATGTCACTGTGTTGCAGGTCAGACTCTTGTCATAGCTGATGTTAGTTAGCTGTAGTGGGGTGGTTCAGTCTCTGGCAAAGCAGCACGTGTGATTGGTGAAACGCTTTAAGAGTTTGGTGCCAACTGCTTCATCAAGCCAACGTTACACTTTCCACATCTGCAAGTGCACAGGGGTCTGAGTGACAAATTTAATCATCAGAGGGTGTATGTTAAGCTACGTGACATAAACGAGAAGACTTATCATATAGCAACCGCATTACAAGGGAACCGATTCCACTTTCTTCCTCAATCTGTAGTCAAAGTAGGCTAGAAAGTAGTGCACTGAGAACAACCATGCATCCCTGGTGTCAGCATCTGACTCTTGTGTAATTCTGCAACCAAGTATAATCCACACTTTAGAGGTGCAGCGTAATAAATAAAAATGAAATCTGTAAGGTTTTCAGTTACAGCAACCTGCATGAAGTAAACTGCAAAGTTACCATACTTATGGGAAATTCTGAATTGCCAGTGCCTTTCAACTTTCATGTTTTAGATTAGATTAGAGCTCGGCCAATATAGAATTTTTAAGACTGATATTGGTGATTTAAGAATCTGATATCACTATATGTTAGCTGATATATATTTTTTTTGTTTCAGACACATAAAATGTAAACACATTTCCATAAAAAAATTTTTTTTTGTGTGTAGTTATTTATTTACCTGCTTACGCTCTGCTTGAATTGCTTGGATCAGCTGGTTGTTGTGTTTGTGGTGTTCCAAATACGTGTTGTCTGCAGGGAAGTTGCAGAGATGATGGACAAAGTATACCTTTCATGGCTGAAAGATGTTTCTCCCATCTCTTCTTTACTTTTTCAGTTTTCATTCATCAGCCGTTATGAATGCAGAAACTGACAGATCTGCAACTAGCCAATGTCTGCTGATAATTTCGGCACACTGATAAATCGTTCGGACTCTGATTTATAGCATTTTTTTTCCACTTATGTTCCTGTTAAGAACACTTTCAGTACATGCCAACATTGGTGTATAAAGTTTTAGATTTTTGCTTTCAAACGACCCTGTTTTCATTACATTCACAAACAAATTTTTGTGATTGTGCTGAACTTAAGGACTGGATTAAGTTGTTTTGGAAATACTTTGCTGACTCAAACACGGGAAAAGTTAGAATCAACGGCCTTACACCCTCATGAATCATAATGTATGAACAGAAGTTAATACTCTTAAACTCACAAACAGGTCCATCCATATAACACTCATTGTTTTTTAGGGTGTTACCATTTGCAGGGAAACTTAAAATATTTCATTCTCTTCTACTGGACACACAGATTCAACCGGACAAACCAGTTGCACTTTACACATCTGTAATGTTCAAGAAACTTTAGTCTCTTCACCATTCATGAATTTCAACTGTATTCATAAATGGTCTAATTTGCAGTGGTCTAAATTTGTTGGGCATGGATGAAAGAAAAACACACACACACACACACACAGTCTTTTCATCCAGCCGCTGACTCGTGATGTGTGAATGAGTTTACTTTCCCTGCCTAAGAGGTCATTAGGAAGACCTGTGAGCGAAACAGCAGATGCTTGTAACCTGTGTTTGTAAGACATCCACATATGCTTTTTTTTTTTTTCTTTTTTTTTTATTGTACACACAGGAGCCAGTGTTCACAAACAGAGCTTGTATTTTCATGAGTTGGGCCCTCCTGTGGTTTAGTGAGTTTCTCTGTTACTTCAAAGTCAAAGAAGAACCTATGGCCAGACAACATGTGCACCTTAGAGAGAAGCTGCATAACCAACATGGAGAGCATTAACTTTAAGATGTCGCTTCTGCTTGATAATGAAGAGTAAAAAAAACTCAGTGTCTTGTTTTGAAACTGTCAGGGTTTTTTTTTTCTTTTTCTGACCAGTGGAAAGTTAGACGGTCCCTCTGGTTTGCATCGTGGCTATGAACATCAGGCTGCAGATTATAGTTTTAATGAAACCTCTGGACCTGTCATTTTATGCCTGTGTATGTCTGTGCACTCGTGCAGTGGTATGCATATGTGCGTCTGCATATGGTGGAGGATTAGGGAGTGGGACCTCAGAATACACTTGCTGGAATGTGAAATGTGTGTTTTGAGTGGCCCGTGGGGCAAGGAATGCCTCCCGAGTTCACTGTAACAACTTTAAGTGGCATGACCAGAGTGCATGTGTGCTATAAGTTGACAGCAGGTGATGGGTGCGGGTTTTTGCAGGGTGCGCCCTGAGGCCGATTGGTCACTACCACATGTGTTCGTGTATGTGTGGACACACACAAGATTTCCACAAATGCACACACAAGTCAATTCCTAAAGAAGTTGTGACACTAAAAATCTAAGTACAACAAAATGCAGCAATTTGCAGATCATTTAAACACCATATGAAAATGAAGTTTGTACGGAGACAGCAGTTGAAAAGCGCGTGTTCCCTGCAACCCTGAATTAGGTAAAAGATGGATGGATGATTAATGGAATTTGGACTCTGATGGCAGCAACATGTTTTAAATTATTCAGACAGGGAAACAAAAATCTAGAGAATGTGTTCAATGCTTAATAAAAAACATGCACCAAAAAGTTGAACATCTCAACTAATTAGGTTAAAGAGCTGCCTTGTCTGGGCCCAAATTCATTTAAGAGTAGAGTTGGACTGTATCCAAATGGAACATAGTCCTGTTGCCTAACAAATCCATCCAGAGAACATGCAAACTCCGCAGAGAGAGGCCCCAGCCAGCTGATGGATTCAAACCTGTAACCTTCCTGTGAGGCCACAGTACTAACCACCACACCACCATATCACCTATATCAAGTCAAAATCTGAAATTGTTTTGTGGGATTACATTTAGCACATTCCATGACTTAGAGAGAACACAGGTCTTCCTTATTTCAGCAAGACCATGCTGAAAAACAGTTTCACATATTCTAACAGCATGACTTTGGAGTACAAAGGTCCTGGTGCCAAACTGGCCTGCCTACAGTCCAGACCTCTTGCCCACTGAAAAAAACATTGTCCCATTATGACATGAACCGTAAGACAAAGGACCCCAGCTATTGAGTGGCTAAAATCCTGTGTCAAGCAATGATGAGAGAGCTCTTTGTTATCCATATTATAGCATTTATTACTGAAAGAAGAAACAATTCAGCACATTGGTAAACATACTCCTGTCTCAACCTTTTTTAAAACTTTGTTGCTGGTATTAAATCTTATTATTTCTAAAGAATATATGAACATATATTCTTTAGAAATAATAAAATATTTGGTTTCAATACTAGACGTGTAGAATTGGTACTATTTTCAGTAAGCACGGGGTTTAGGTAATTTGCTAATAACAGTGTTTTGTTTTTATTTATATTTCACACAACGTCCCAACTTTTTTTTGGAAAGAGGGTTGTACAATGATGGGCCTGTCCCCGTAACAGCATGGGAGTAAAGTGTGCGTGCGTGTGCGTGCATATGTGTGTGTTTTAATAGCTGTCTGCTTTATCTCAGCAGAAGTGAAAGAGTATCTCCCCTAGAGTCAATGGGCCTTTCATTCTTTTCTGTTCAGGTAGTGTTTGTACAACCTTTAGCAGGTGCTCTGTGGTGTTCTTGGTTAAGCTGTAGTTTCTTTGTGTATCTTGATTTGATTTAAATATAAATTATGTAACCATATTTGATATACTTTTTTCTCTCTTTCTTTCTCTCTGTTTTCGGTTTTCCTGTTTTCTGTTACTATTTCAGTTTGAATATTATATATTTCCTTACTCCAAAACTGAGAAAAGAGATGCTATTCTCTCAACTACCATGAGCCCATGATCCACTGATCCATAATCAAAACTATGCAACTTATTGATTAAATTGATAGCTTGAAGAGAGTTTCAACTGTTATCTGATGACACAGAACTGGTTGTGACATTGTTGGCAGAGGAGGAAGAATATATTTTAAACATGATATTTTGTTGTGTAGGGGCACTCTGAAATTTTACTTAGGAAGCTGTATGAGTTGTTCTGGCTGAGGCAATGGGTAACCAAGTTGAGCCACAGCTTTTTTTCACTTGAACACTGACTTACTGCTGACATCATAGTTCCTCCATCTGCTGTATGTACGTGACTGTACAAATATCTTGAACCCACTCTCATTTCTTTATATTTTTCTTCAAACGAGCCAGACCTTCTTAGACCTTTTTTTGAGTAGTCTTGAGCAATAGTTCTTCAAGCTTTTTGCAGTTTTTTGCTCTGGACATTGGCTGCTTTTTCACTCATTTTCAATCCTGACCATTTCCCAAGGAATGTTTTGTTTGCACTTTGTTACTAGCAGTATGTTACAAAAACACATAATTTGTTTACATTTCTTTCGGTAAATCTACAATAAATATCAAAAACTTGGAATATCTCAACATGCTGTGCAGTGTGTCCTTAAAATCTCTGAGGAAACTAGACATGTGGAGGACAAAAGAAGAAGTTACAGGCCTAAAAAAAACAACAACCTACAGATAAACAGTATCTCAAAGTCATGTCCTTAAGAAATCCAGCAAAGACCTGACACAGGACCTGATTAATGCGTCTGGCCCTTCAGTTGATCGTTAAAGCCTCATCAGAAATGGTCTCAGTAGAAGGGTGTCCATTCTTAAGGAAGGGAGAAAAGGCTGAGGTATGCCAAATAACACAAGAGCTGGACTGAAAATCAGTGACAACAGGTCCTATGGAGCAGTGAATCCAAATTTCATGTTTTTGGTTCAAATGCTTTTCAGTATGTACAGAGTAGAGGAGAGAGGCACAACGCAGAGCGTCTACAGCCATCTGTAAAACGTGATAGAGACTCTGTCATGGTTTGGGCCTGCATTTCAGCTGGAGGTCTTGTCAAAATTGATGGAATTATGAATGCAGAAAAGTACAGTCAGATTTTGATGTGGCATGCAGTACTATCTGGAAAGAGTCTTGATTGGAAACGGCTTCATTTTCCAGCACGACAATGATCCCAAACACGCTGCCAATGCGGTAAAAACATAGTGCTCCACTGTGTGTTTTTCTATCCAGCTATCAGTCATGAATTGGCCTCTCCAGACCTCAACATTACTGAAGCAGTGTGGGATCATCTTGATAGAGAATGAAACAAAAGGCAGTCAACATCCAAAGAAGAAGAGCTATGAATGTCCTTTAAGAAGGCCGGAGAGCTATTCCTGAGAACTGCTTATAGAAATGACAAGAAAGCTACCCAAGAGAGTCCAGGCTGTATTGAGGAATAAAGGTGGTCATACCAATGACCAATGTTGACTTTTAAGCTTGTTAGAAATGTACAAACTCTGTTTGCATATACTGTATACAAGTTTGCATGTTTCAGTAAATCACTGCAGCTCTTTCCCATTTTCCGAGCAAAATATGAAGAAATGAGGGGTGACTCAAGACTTTTCTGCAGTACTGTATATGCACAGTGTTTGTTGTAGCACGATAGCTTTAACACATTAGGTAGTGCTTGTCGACATTTGATCTTTTCACTCTTTCCGTAATTGAATACCAATTGCTCATTATGTGGTTTCTCAACTGTTATCAGTGGTTGTTTGTGCAGTGTTGTCCCTTTCCAAGACCCAACGATTAGCAGTTAACTGTATCATATTTCACTATTTTGTTGTCAGTGTTGTATTTGTTTTGGCAGGCTTGAATTGACTGTGTGTTTTCTGCTCAGCCCTTCTCGCTGTCTGTTGCCTGGTTTAAGTTGCTCCATGCTGTGTTACTTGACTATATTCTGTTGATCAGAAGACAGTTGCCAGTGGACATGGTTTTGTGTGCGTATGGCACCATCTTTAGCACAGCTGCTTCAAGTTAAGAGTAACCTGTAAGAAGCGTGCTTCATTCAAATGTAGTGCCTCCCTCTCCTTCTCTTCCTCCGTTGCCTTCCCTTCCGTTCTCACTAGTTTCCCTCTTTCAAACCAAAACATCCTCCGTGCGCGTTATTTCGCACAGCCGTTAAGTCAGCTGACATGTCTGGAGGGAGGCCAGAGGTAATTCTACCCCAGGATCCAACCCCTGTCCCGGGCCTCTGCGTGCCGGGGTTCCCCTTGTGAACTCCTCCCTGGTTCTCAGCCATTGAGTCGGGGCTGGGAAGTGCTCCACACTGCACCCCAGACTGAACTACTTATAAAGGTGATTTAAAAGGCCATTCCACCTTATCCCAGGAGTGCTGTCCCTCTTCTGCTTCCTGTTCTCTTGTGAAGAAGAGAAGGATTTTGGAGGTCAGAGGTTATTGGGTCATAGGAGAGCTCTGCTGTTCACCTTCAATATTCTTTTATTAAATACTCTTAGACTCAATTTGCTCTGCTCTCTACATGAGGAACATAAGAACACTTTGGGGAGAATTTGTTTAAACTTCCCCCATTCTTGCTGAGCAGTTATATAAAAGCTACTTTTTCTTAAACAGGGCCAGCAATGTTAATTTTTTTAACCCTGTGTAGGCAGTCTAAGAAGATGATAAATGGAACAGAGCTGACAAAAAAGAAGATTTTTCCCTTTCAAGGAATCATCTTCACACTTCTCCTGGCTCCTACTCTTTTCCTTTTTGGGGCTGACAGCATGAGGAGCTCAAGATGACCCTGTCGGCTTCAACATCATCAGCAGTCGCACCATTTTTTTTTCTTTCTTATTTCAGGAGAAATTCTTCACTCAGCGTGCCTTATGTGAAGGCTGAAGCCTTCCACTGTCCTGTTTTATTTCACCGGATTGAAATAGTGCAGAGGCAACTCAACTCTCAAATGCAACGTGTTGAACTCTGAGCAAACTTTATCCATTCTGGGGAGGTAATGAGGAGAGAAGAGATACAGAGATAAATTTGCTGTCTGAGGAGAATTTTGCTGAAGCAATTCCCCCCTTTTTAAATTGTGTCTGTCCATCTATCTCCACCTCCCCCACACTCAGAAAAAAGAAGGAAAAAAAATTGTGGGCCAGGATTTCTGATGCATCCATTTGCCTTTTCTGAGCCTTTTCCATCCGCAAAGTCCAAGCATTTGTAGAATGTGTCCTCATTTTTGCAAGGAAAAACAATAGCAGTCTGAGACTGCCTACCCTCGCCAAGGCTCAAAAATCTCTCCAAGACATTCATGAATTGAGTGTCTGTGTCCAGAAGGATGTCTGGATATGAATTCATTTGAAAACTGGATTCATTTGCTTTATATCATAATGATAAAGAATCTTTCAAAAAAAAAAAAGAAAAGGAAAAAAGAAATTGATTCAGATTTGGATCAAGTCCAAAGGTTACTTTCAAGTTGAGTCACACCCCATAACTTTCCAGGTCCATAACTTTCTAATCCTTCTAACAAATGACAAAGAAACATAAACTGAATGAATAACATCCTTGCTGACTGTAAAATATTGATGTATCTCAATAATCTTTTATACACAGACACACCTCAGAGCCAGTAACACACACCCTGGCTGGCTTAGTGCAACCCTCAGTGGATCAGTGACTTTACTAGCTACCACCACGCACATCTGAAAGCTAATTCAAACTCCATTCAGGCAACAGTGGCGGCTTAATGCATCTGATGTGTCTGGTGTGTGTGTGTGCGTGCCAGTCTTTAACCCCTCAGGCCATTGCTGTCAGCTCTTATGCCTGTCAAAGGCATAAAAGGGTTTCTCTTCTGTAATGGCCATTTAGGGATATGACCTCCTATTCCCCTTCATAGTCTCTCACACACCAGTACACTCACACACACATATATAGCACCTTTAACTCAGACCTCTGGCCTGTCCTGATCTGGTGGCACATAGAATTAGCAGTAATTATGAGCTCATTAACTGCAGCCTGTTCTGTAATCCCCTGTTAATGCCCAAATACTGCAGTTTCTGTGTCTGTGTGGATGTGTGTGTCCAAGCAACTATCACACGCTGTTTCACTCCACATCATAAAAAAGAGGAAATAATAAATAATGCCGAAGGGCAGTTCATTTCTCTATTCAGTATTTATGCAGAGAGGCAGGCTGCCTACACGATCTAGTTTTTAATTGGGTCTTGTCAGTGATTTACTGTTAGTGTTTAACAATACAACACAACAGAGAATCTGTACTGGGTCTGCTAATTAAAAGCCACTTTTAATGACAGATTTATCATTAATTACTTTACGAGTGCCTCAAGTACCCAGACAGCAACATGACATCATTAAAAAAAAAAAATAAAAATGGTAGAATCACTTATTTATAGGTAGGATTTAATGTCAGGACACTGCGTAGTACAGTACAGCTTCTTTTATAAGAACATAGCCAAAATACAGCAGATGGCCTATTATTTCTAAAGGTAACTAGTTCAATAATCAGACTGCATCTTAAGTAGAATTATAGCTAATGTGTTCCAAAGCTACAGTATGCCTTCAGTGAATGGATATTCACACCACGTTAAGTCTGTATGGCTTTACGCATCAGAGTACCTTGAAGCTCTCAAGGTATAACAAGAGCCTTGCCTGCAGAGTGAATTCTTTCATGGCCCTATATGATGCTGCACTGAAGGATTATGCAATTGCAAACAGAGCGTTTTAAGAACTTTTGTGGCACATAGAGCGTTTTAATATGTTCAGAATATATCTTCAGCCAAGAACATTCTTCTATACACTCAGTCTGTCCTTTTTTCCTTATTTAATCAGAAAATAATTATTTTACTGCATTGTTATGACATGCTCCTACAAGGTACTTCACAGGTCGGTGTGTATGAGCCTGTGTGTGTGTGTGTGTGTGTGCATTTGTTTCCTGGTGATAAGCTGCTGAAGTGGTCCAGGGACACATATTGTAGGCCATCTGTGCACAGCAACCACATTCTCCCTTTCTTTTGCTTTTATCAGGTAGTTTCCCAACCACACATATTTGATGACAGGTCACACATGCAGGTAGCCTGATTTTTATTTATTTATTTTTATTTTTAGATTTCCCACACTTGAACCTGCTATATATCGTTTCAGATTCTTTCCCACAGGGTCAGAGCCACCACTAAACTGGAGATATGAACAACTGATACACACTGACACTGGGTGTGGCCAGTCATGCTGGTTTTGCTGCAAGTGAGTCATTTTGTCTTGTGGAGGTATGTGTTTACACTAGTTTGATTGTGGGCATTTGTGAGAAAACAGTCAGTTGGATTTAAGATGTATTTTTTTTTAACATGTACAGACAAAAACCTGTGCAGGATGTTAGAGCAGACAGTGAACTGCTGATGAATATCTTTGTTTCTTTTTGTGGTTGACCTTTTGGATTAATCCTTTCCTTTTTCTCATCAGCCTTTGTCTGTCTAACATTATGAATATCCACCTGCTGCTCCTGCTGTTCACTTACTCTTCAGGCTGATCTGACGTGTATCTTCCAACTCTGAACTGTACAGACAGATGCAAAAGCTATGCATCGCACCCAACTGCCATCTCTCATCAGTTGTAGCCTCACATATTTAGACCTCAGAGAATTTAATGCCTTCAGCAGCTCTTTCATGCATGCCCCCTCTGGTTTCTTAGCCGACTGTCCAGTGCCAAGTCCTGGCGCTGCCCCACTTTCCATTTGCCTGAAAATGCATCAGTTTGACCGAGAACAGTTCTGATTTAGCCATTTTGGGTTCTGCCATGTGACTCTGTTCATTTTAATAGGAATGGAAAGTTCCTGTCCACCGTAGGACTGCAGAAACATTTTCCATGCATTCACACAAGTGGTAGAGAGTGTGTCCAAATGTCACCCTGGATAAGATGTGTTTAACCCCATGAGGGAACAAGAAGTTGAACTGTTATATTCAAACTGCATCTGTGTTATATTAGTCATAAAACCAGGAGGCCTTTTTGTGTTCTTTCCCAAACTAACACAGAAGGGCACCCTGGTTTTATGACTAATATAACACAGATGCAGTTTGAATATAACAGTTCAACTTCTTGTTCCCTCATGGGGTTAGACACATCTTATCAGGGTGACGTTGGACAGCGCTCTCTACCACTTGTGTGAATGCATGGAAAATGTTCTGCAGTCCTTACGGTGAACAGAGAGTTTGCCATTTCCTATTAAAATGAACAGAGTGCCACATGGCAGAACCCAAAATCACTAATCAAACTGTTGTGGTGGACTAATGTCCATTGCAGGCAAATGGAAAGTGCATCAGTTTGTACCGAAGAACAGTTCTGATTTAGCCATTTTGGGTTCTGCCCATGTGACTCTGTTCATTTTAATAGGAATGGAAAGTTCCTGTCCACCGTAGGACTGCAGAAACATTTTCCATGCATTCACACAAGTGGTAGAGAGTGTGTCCAAATGTCACCCTGGATAAGATGTGTTTAACCCCATGAGGGAACAAGAAGTTGAACTGTTATATTCAAACTGCATCTGTGTTATATTAGTCATAAAACCAGGAGGCCTTTTTGTGTTCTTTTCCCAAACTAACACCTTCCCAACTGACTTCTGTATCCTTATCTTATCTGCTAAAATGTGGTCTGGCAGGTTTGTTAGTCACTTCCCTCCAGCTCCTGAGGGGCCTCATTGCTTTATTGTTGTTTATAGGTTACACTGACAGTACGAAGCATTCGCAATAATTCCTTATTGCTGCAGTGTAATTAGATAACAAGGTTGATAATGGCATTTTGTTACTGCACCATTCACACAACAGATCAATAACATTCTCCTTATTGCATGCTAATGATCAGATAATTAACACTGGCTGTAGGGCAGTCTCTCTCCTCACCATAACAGTTCATCTGCAGACGAGGCAGCAAAGTCAAAAATTGCCTGTTTGGTTTCAAGTTTTACTGCTCCCAACACAGTTTCAGCAAATATTTGTCTAGATGAAAAGCTTATCAGCCAATACCATTACTGTCTGGGTCTGGCAGGACTTTAACTCCCAGCAAGCACTGCTCCTACAAAGAGGCAAAGCTGCTTTGTCTCTACAGGGCATTTTTCTTCATTGTGGACCTACTGTACTTCTCTCACTGTCTTTTTCCTTTCACTCAACCTCAGAGAGGACAGGTCAGCAGCATAGGAGAGGCGACAGTGGAAAGGGAGTGCATATCTTTCATAATGAGCAGCAAAAAAAGACCATTCACATTGAGATGAGAGCAATTAGCTCCATAGTCTGAATAGGGGGGGGGGATACAGAAGCCTCTTAATAAAAGCCGGCTATTTAACTCAGCAGCAGCTATTCAGCTATTCTCTTGATAGCTTGTGAGATTTAGTGCTCGTGTGGGTGTGCCGGTCATCTATGCAGACTATGAGGAACAAAGAAATCGTGTTTCTGTGAAAGGAGGATGTTGTTTATAATGACCACCACGACCTTTATTTATGCAGTGCATGACGGAGAGATATCGAAACCATTTAAATTACTTCATAAATGCTTGAACAATTTTCACTTTTATGGGAGATGATAAAATTTCTCTGGACAGACCACAGCCTGTCTCACTGTGGCTTCTCCTGTCAGGTTGCAGTATAGCAGGAAACCACTGTTGGCTTGAGAAGACAGTATGCAGTGCATCTATGTGACATATTCTTTACTTAGTGTGATGCTGCTGTCTGCACATGGTGCAAATTGTCAGCTGGAGGTGAAGAATGAGGTTAATCAAGCGCTTCTCAACTTAATGGACGTTCATTGCAGCCTAAATTGAATCAGCATTGATATTCATTTTGCTTAGAGAATTACTGTCATGAGATTCCATTTTTCAATGTCCTAAAAACTGTGCATCCTTCCAGCTGTGTTCTCGAAGCTGGAGATCAGTTTGAAAGTAAAAAAAAAAAAAAGCCAAATAAATTTAGCAGGGCATAGGCGTGTATGGATTTAAAAAATACCATGCATTCATTTGATTTTATGAACACATACTTAGAGTTATGATTTGTTGCATATTGGTGCAAAATTTTAAAAATTCTGGTGTTACCTTGCTTGCGAGAAGAACATGTTCTGTAGCTAATAGGCTAATTAAAATAAATGGAGATGTGGCAAGGAAGTGGCTCGACTAAAGGAGGGTTTCCTGTGAGTCACTAATCTGTAAAAGTGTTGATGTAAATGAATGGGGTGCTAATATTATCCCTCAGTCCCTGCAGCTGCTGATGTGAAATGAAAACGATAAGGCGGAGTGAGGAGAGATTATAAGAGTGAGAGATGATCCTCTTCACTGAGTGCATCATGTCCTGAGAAGCTGAGGAAGTTTTAAGCATTACCATTAACAGCACTTCTCTTTCCACTATGTCACTGTCTTTTTTATGCTTGTCCTTTCAGTTCGTTCTTCTCTCTGCGCACGCCACTTTACCCACTTATCTTTGAGTGTCTTTGTATTTCATTGCCTTCTTTTCAAGCCCGGGTTTCATTTTATCTCATCCATTACATTGAACTTTAAAAAAGAGACATTTGCAGTTTGGAAATTAAAAAAAAAAAAAATGTCTCAACAAAAAAACCTGAGTTGGATAGACAAAAAATGAACTTGCATGAACCTTGACATCTTCAGTCGGTAAGGTTAAATAAGGTTAGATGCTGGGTGAAGTTTCCTGCTAACAGATCTGAGATTTGTGGGTCATTTAAGACCTAATCAACATATTTTCTGTGGATCAAGCTCCTGGGACTTCAAATTCTTACCCAAAAGTCACTCATAGAGTAGTTTACTATGCATTACATTTGTTTCACTTTGAATCTCATTTATTTTTTTCATCTCAAAGAGAAGCTCTATTAATATGACATAGATTTGGAACTTCTATCACATCGAGCTTTTTGCAGTGCACAGTTTATAACTTCTTTCCATTATCAAGATAAAACTTCATGTTTTTAATAAAATCCTCAGCTTCAATTTTTATTTCCTACTACATTGCACACACTACATTTAATGGATGCTTTTGGTGATGTTTGACCTCTGACCTTATCTCACTCTTGTGTGGATTCGTATTTTCATATCTGTCAGCTGAGTGACACCAAACCCAGCAGTGGCTGTGTTTGTTCTGTTTTCCATCACATCTGAATTATTCACCACAGGGGTGTGTTATCTTTCAGTGACACACTGGTGGACAGGCAGATAGCTCAAAAGCAAAGAGCAGGATATGAAGAAAAGGATAACCTTTCTGAGAGGTGCTTATGGTAAACCACAGCTGTCTCTCCAAAAAGGAGGTTTGTGTCCCAGCAGTTGTTTTCACAGCTCCGATTCCAGAGCAGTTGGGACACAGTGCAAAATTTCAATAAAAACAGCATACAGTGACTCACAAATCTCATAAACCCATATTGTATCCACAATAGAATATAGAAAACATATCAAATGTTTAAACTGAGACAGTTTAATGTCAAATATTAGTTCATTTTGAATTTGATGGGAGCAACACGCCTCGAAGTTGGGACAGCAGCAACATAAGGCTGCTAATTGGGGTAATTAGCAACAGGTCAGTAACATGATTGGTATAAAAAGAGCATCTTAGAGAGGCAGGGTTTCTCTGATGAGCAGAGGCTCACCAGACTACAGAAAACTGTGTCCATTGTGGAACCATTTCAGAATAGTCTGCAGTCCACACTTTTCACCAACTGAAAATGTTTGCCACAAATAGAAAAATCAGTCAGGAGAGATAAGGAGAGAGCAATAGCCTGGCTACCACCTGCAAAACCATTGTGTTTTTGGGGGATTGTCTTGTTGCATCCTTTTCGGTGCACCTGTTACTTCCATTTGCACCAAAGCAGGTGAAATGGATCCATAATGGCTCATGCTTTCTAACTGGATGGATTGATGTCCCTGATGTTTAACTGACTTTGTGTGATGCTTGTTTTGTTTTTTCTTTTTTTTCTTGGATCAGTGCACATCTTACTCATTAAGTTCTCTTATTGGGTCTTTTAAACATGTTGCTTTTTTAAAATCCAAAACAAAAAAAATTCCAGATTGAAAAGATAATACGTTAGGTTTTTAGTGCAAATATTTAATGGTTTGATGGTCCAATGAGTTTAAGAACCAAGACTGTATATAAAATGTCTGTACAGATTCATCTGAAATGAAATATGAATCAAAATGAGACTTTTTTGGTGGCATAGTGGTGCAGTGGTCGCCTCACAGCAAGAAGATTCTCATGCCGGCTTTCTGCCTGCGGGAATTTCCTCTGGCTTCCTCCTACGTTCCAAGTTGTTAGGTTATTTGATGATTCTGAACTGTCTGCGGAGGTGGATAAAATATAGATAAAGCACTTCAGTGCATTGAGTAAAGTGCTGTATGAATATGTGTGAACAGGTGAAGTAGAATGCTTTGAATAGTCACTAAAATTAGAAATGTGCCAGAGAAGTTCCAGTTCATTCCAGGAATTAAAAACAAACAAACAAACAAAAAAAACAATGCTGGTGAAAATGCACCAAAATCCACAGAAATTCTTACATCCGACTACATGGTTATTTTTTCTTTCCTTTTTTTCTACCAAGAATGACTTTATTGTTGCTCTGTTTCCTATTGAGGCATAAAGTGTAGGTCAGCTCTCTGGACTTGTCTGATCCAATCTTAAATTTGCCCTTAATCTTACTTTGGCATATAGACAGAGCAGCATGACAGCCACTCCAAATGTACAATCTGATCGGCTTTTCTTTGTGTCCAAGATATCCACAGGCTAGATGGGGAGGGCTTTCCCTTCGCCCCTCTCCCTCCCATCTCT